>JBBBDQ010001215.1:6050000-6172500 GCA_037127315.1 Ascarosepion bandense
CACTGAGTTGTAATGTTGCCTCGTGCCATGATTGTTGTTTTTTCAGTGGTTTACTGATAAAATGTTTTAGCAAGTTCGTTTTGCGTTGTAAGCTGCTCGATTTCCAGATAGTTAATAGGATTAGTTTTGATTTCACGAAACTTTGGTCTTGCATGACTGAGCTCAGGTAGGTGACAAAATTCTCCGCGTAAATCCTTTATATATATTTATGTATTTATCTGTAAATTTAGATAAAATTTTCAGGAAAAATAGTCATTTTCAACATGTCATTTTAAAAGATGCATTCTCAGCCCCATATAAACAAGGAATAAAGAAAACTTCTAAACCCAGACATTTGCTTCAGTAAAGGAAAGGTTTGGGAGATATTGGTCTTTATATCAAGTTAAGCTAGCAAAATTTTAAATAGTAATTTCTTCTTTGGTAGTGGGAAGTATGTGGCTTGATTCTTGAGTTAGTAGTGGTAGGTAGGGGAAATTAAAAGCTTAGCCAAAATTTAAAATAAACTGTATTGTGGCTAATTGGAAGAATAGGATACTTATGGCAATTTATAATTATTTCTATGACGACACATGCTAATGATCTCCCTCCGTTTATTAAGGAGTATATTCTGAGTATTGCAATTTCAAAATTTTAATATTTTGTATCAAACATAGATTACATCTGTCTCTTAAGCTATTAGAGTTCCTAGCCTTACCTAGGAGCTTCCATTTTATCTGTGGATTTAAGTTATTTTCTTTTAATTCCCATTAATTTAATTTAATTTATATATATATATATATATATATATATATATATATATATATATATATACATCACGCGACGGACTCTTCTAGTTTATATTTTAAAATCATTTGTTTCTGATGAAAGGCCGAGGCCGGTCTGAAATATCAAACACATATGTATAATAATAGAAATAAATAAATACTGTCAAAAAATATATTTTTAGCTTACAATTTTTTAGTAGTTTTTCTTATACATATTACAACAGTAAACGTGGATTATCATTATGCTATATATATATATATATATATATATATATATATAATAGTAAAATTGTATATAGTACAGCGTCTTAACAATTCCAACATTTTGAGATTTCTAAAGTTCTTAGAAGTTAGTCTACCGATTTTGCATGAGAACTCTTACAGGTTATGCATGTTGGTATAAAATTGTAAATTTTTTAAAACTAGTTTCGAACCCAGTTTAAATCGAAGGTCAATTTCCCTGCAGCGCCAGATAAACATCCTGGAGATCCTCGGGGGTGTCGGGGGTGGCATATTTGTCAGTTTGCAGTTTGGTCATTAAGTCGTTGCAGGACGTGACAGAACCAGCGGACACAGCTAAGGTAAGCGATGGTGCGGAGGATGCTCGTCTGGTTAATTCTCTGACGGAAATGTCTTTAGACAGAAAGTCAGACCTCTCGATGGTTCTGAGTGCATGAAACTCCGAATCATTGACACCGGAGGCGAGTTTTCTTGCAGACGGACCACCTCTTTGGAGCCGAAAAATATCACAGAGTAGACGGAGATGTTGAAGCTCTTATCTTTATGTGTCGAGACATTTCGCAACGCCGTTGTCGCCAAAAGGCCTCTTGGCATCTGGAAGCACTTCACCTCTTCTGTTGATCTCCACGAGAAGATCACTGGAATTAGAAACTTTTAATCCCAGGTATATAAAAGACGGAACCAATCTGAGGCTGTCGCTGCACATGATGGTCGATATGTGTCTTTAATATGCCTGTGATAGTTCTGGCTAGATGATTCTATAAAAGCCATTTCTCTTTGTATGTGGTCTTGTAGATATAGAGAGTTACAATGATAATTTTTCTACTTGATGCCGACTTTTCTATTAGGATAGTTTTCTTAGTGTCTACATAAACTATAGATTAGACAATCATTATGATTTGAAGTATTTTCATGCTTTTTGCGTCTTGTTTGCTGCGAAACCTGTCGATAGACGAAACACTATTTTAAAAGTTTCTCTTTATACACCTCTGAATCAAAAACCAAGATTCGAAAATCACGCCACTACCCGAGAATATACACGATTATTTATGATAGTGTTCAAAATTGCTAAGCTAGTTTCATGCAGCGTGAATTTATTTCGGATCGCAGTAACTTTCTGTCGAATAGAATCGAATAGACGAAAGCGCTTGGACATAAAACAATATGCGGATAATTTCTATAATTTTCGTCGAAAAAGATGAGAACCCATGAAAAAGAAACCTTAACCGCAATACTTTTTAATGGAACTTATATATATATATATATATATATATATATATATATATATATATACTACAGACCATAATTATTAGGCAACCCAAGTGTTTAAAAAAACATGATGTATTTCATACTATTTTTAGTATTTATTGCAAATTGGATAATTGTAAATGAAAATAGAATGGTTCATTTGTTAATACTGCACAATAACATGCGCATCAAATGCATTTATAAATATTTAATAATTACCTATATTGCAGTTTCATCACTGAAGGAATGAAGAAAATTTATTGTGATTTGGACGAGTTCAACTTTTCTTCCTTGCTTTGTAAAATTTTGCAAAATAATAATAGCAAAAAAAATTTACTAGAAAAAATCATTAACATAAAAAGATACTAGAGAAAACCATTAACATCCAAAATTGCAGTATGAACTCTGGTAAAAAATGGTCACTGAACATTAGGTTTATAGACGTTGGTTAGTTCCTGTGATTTGACTCAAACTGCTGTGAGTTTAATATCAGGCTACATCAGTGGTGAACAAGTAACTTACAAGTTTAGAGGGAGATAACTCATAACTACCAAAAAGAGGCTCAATGCAAAGATGACATACACCAGTGATTGTAATAAAGGGTTCTGTTCGAAATTCCTGGAGAAGGCCGGAGCGTACAACGGCCGAAACAACGTACAAATGACAACAAATATGGGGACAATTGTCCGAATAATGCAAATATTGTAAATACTAACACATCTCTGAAATATAGACAAATACTAAAACAATTGAAAGTTTCCTAAAAGTTCTGTTTAACAAATTTTACCTATTATGCCTGGTGAACCGATTTGATATGTGTGTGCATGTTTTTTGTGAGTGCTTTTGTGTCTATTTTGTGTGTATTTAAATACACCTATTTGCTATATACTTATAAGTAGATCCATATATATTTTATTCTGAAATGAATTGTTTGAACATTATTTTTTTTTATCGATACTCGTATTTAAGTAGATATTGTGTTTTTTAATTAAACAGTATTATATATTTATATCTACTGGCCTGATTATTTACGATAAATTGCTATTACGAAAATGTGTGCCATTCGGCAGGATTCGAACCTGCGAATGGCACACATTTTCGCAATAACAATTTATCGTAAATAATCAGGCCGGTATCTATCTATCTATCTATATATATATATATATATATATATATATATATATATATATCGCAAGCTGTTTATGCTATAATGAAGAGGATAGATCAAAGTATTTTTTAATTATTTTTACAATTTTTTAAAATTATTTTAACAGGTTCTAACAGTCTCATTTAGTGGAAGAACCATTTTTTTCTTTCGTCAGTGAGAGGGGTAAATTGACGCTAGATTTTATTAAGTCAAAACGTAATATTACGCGAAGGCATTTTTTGACTGTGAAAGACATATTAATTTAGAAATTCTTGCAAAAAGCAAATAATCGTCTGATATTGATGAACATTTCGGGACTTATTCATAAATGACTGAAATGATTTTTGAAATAATTATTTTTAGAAAATATTGGTAAAAACATTTTTTTTTAATTTGTTACCCCACCCACCATTTAATTTTCAGAAGTGTCGAAAAATGCGACTAGGTCCCCGCATATGGATAGTTTTAATTAAATTCAAGAGTCATTGGGTAATGCGAATCAACTGTCTTTTTTTCTTAAAAAACATTCCTATTAGGAGAAAATATTCTCCGAAATGCGATAACAATAATGCAATAAAACTCTGCCATTTTTTATTTGGATAAACTTTTAATTGCTTTTATAAACATAAATTAAAATTATATTGTAGTCTGAATATAAAAAAAAATTCCGTTAGTCATGAATTTTTACAAGAATTGTTTTTATTTTTATTATTTTATTTTATTTTTATTAAAAGTTTCATAAGTCTTTTACAATTTCCTCCTTATAGGTCCCCCAGTTTTTTTTTAATTAATGTGTGGCAAATATATTTATTAATCGAAAAATTTAAACAGTTACTTTCAAAAGGGGTGCTGTTTTTTTGTAAATTAATTAAAACCTGTTAATTTTTGCATGTTGATTTTCCGCTTTTTTTTGTACGGATGGCCATAAGGGATATATATCTGTAAACGGTCACGTGACTCAATTTTCCGTATATATGAGTTTTCCGCCCGTACATTTTTCCCTTTACAAGTTCTGTATCTGAACCCTGCTGTTCATTTCATACGTGTCTTAAGTTAGTTGGGTTATTTTAATTTCATTCTTTCTTATTAAATTTTAAAACTATTTTAAAAGAAATAACTTTTTATTTATTCAGAAAGTATATTCATTCATCCAGCTATAAAGCTAAACTAAAATTCTATAAAATAAGTAACTGTTGATAAAACTAATAAAAAATAATAATTAGCATAATATTTCTTAATTTAGTTGGGTGAAATTTCATTCCTTCTTAAATTATAAAATTATTTTAAAGGAAATTTTAATTTTTATTTATTCAAAAATCATATTCATTCATCTAGCTATAAAGCAAAACGAACATATTAAAATATTATGTAATTGTTGAAAATATTATGTTATGGTTAACTATGCATTTAAAAAACGGAAACCGGTTTTTTAGATACATAAAATTTTGGCACTTCCGGACGCTCTACTTGGATGTTGACAGACGGAAGCTTGTCATATTCAATCAATCGTCACCTCGTAGTACGGTAATGTCAGGACTACTGTATTTAAGATAAGCTTTCTGTCTTAAATTTCATAAAGTAAGGAATTACTATTGTGTGAAATCAGATTAAGGTAAGTTTCAATTTAAACAATTGACTTTAAAAAAGTGTCTGTGATGTATTTTTTTTTCAAGATTTTTTAAACAGAAAGTTGGCTACTGTTGACGTAACCTGTCAATAAATCAAAAATTTCAAAAAATGGCGGAAAATTTAAAGTTTTTTTTTTTTTTGAAAAATTTCGGATTCTAACCGATATAATTTCAGTTTAAAATACACCAGTGTATTTTGATGACTGGAATTATTAACTTTAGTCCCTTGGCTTTCAAATAGACCTAATTTTAAAGCTTGAAGATAGAATATTTATTTTAAAATTTTCATTTTAAATTTAGGTATCTAAAAATTGATTGGAGGTACCTAGGTTTATTTAAATGTATCTAGCGTCTGTAATAAGAATTTTCTTTTCTTTCTTTCTCTTCTTTTTCCCCTCCCTTCCTTTATCTCTTTTACCTCCCACCTCCTTTCCGTTTTGTTTAACCTAATATCAATTCAACACGCCGTCTGTTTACTTTACTGTCTTCTTCCCCTTTTTGTGAACCCAGACGATGCCATTTTTTTTCCTTTTTTTATTTTTTTACAATTTCTATCTATGAGTTGAAAAGAGAAAATAGACATAATTTACTTCAAATTATCTCCAGTTTCGTGATAGCATTTGTTGCTGAGGTGATGTGTTATCCCCTTCAGGGATTTCATGTCGAAATCGTCATATATATATATATATATATATAGTCTAACAGTACTGATGAGCTGTGATACAGCGAAACAGATATGTCTGCGGATGATTATTTACGCTCTCACACTCTGGTTGAGCATTCTGGAAGAATGGTAGACTTTGAAAAACAGTAGCTACTCAAGCAACAACGAATCATTCATTCAGTAATGAATTAGAACACTCTCAGCTATTGGGCGTGTATAATGATAATATACACGCTAAAAATCTGCTTTCTTCTACCAAGCGCCCACAGCTCAGAGGTAGAATTGCGAACTGACGACAATTCGGTCGGGTTTCAATCCAGGGTTAAAAGCAGTCGGAGTTTAACCGTACTGATGAGCTGTGAAACGGATCTGTCTGCAGATGTTTTTATATATATATATATATATATATATATATATATATATATATATAAATATCTACATATAAAAAACAGACAAATATATGCACATATACTCGTATATATACATAAACGCATATATATATATATATATATATATATATATTTGTCTGTTTTTTATATGTAGATATTTATATATTTGTATGTATGTGTCTATCTCACTTCCCCGTTCATATGCGAATAACTTTATAATAATCTAAACGAAATGCTTAGTTAAACATAGATTTTAAAATTCGTAGACTCTAACATTAATTTGTAATAAATTTTTCTTAAAATAATTTGATTTCTATTATAAAGTGAAACTAAAAGTCGATTAGTAATACTAGTTTCTATTTTAATTAAATATGAACATTAATGCTCCAGTAAATTGTTTTAGAGTATCTTCTTCAAATTAGAAATTACTTGCATTTTGATTGGTCACCACAGACTATGTAACGGTGTCTCTCTGATTGAGGGGGCTTAGCTGTATTTGAAGCTTTTAAAACGCTTCAACTCGAAATCAGCGCCATCACTTGATAAGACACAAGTAGTGTTTCAACAAAATAGCTACTTTTGTAGTGATATTATAATGTATTTGTGTTTCAGTGAAATGAATTAGAGCGCTCTAGCTATTGGGCGCATATAATGATATGCGTTAAAAACGCCCGTAGCCCAGGGGTAGAGTCGCCGACTGACGCCATTTCGATCGGGTTTCAATCCTGGGTAAAAAAGCAATCAGAGTCTAACCGTACTGATGAGCTGTGATACGGCGAAACAGATCTGTCTGCGGATGACAATATATATATATATATATATATAGCCGTTGATATTTGAAAAAGAAATCATTCTACCGGTGGTCGAGAGCGACGGAAAATTTACTCACCAAAAATCATTTTACTCGACCGACTCGATTTTCTTCATAGTCGCTTTACGTAAACATGGCGTGAATCACTGATGGAAAACAAAAAAATGAATTTTTAATTTAAATTTTGAACGTATTAAAAATTATTTTAAAAATTTAAAAAATTATAACAACGAAATTTGATCTTGCCTCTTAATAACAGCGAGAATATTCTGATGATAAAACTTTGTTTTAATTAAGTTTAAACTCTTTTAACATCATAATATTTTTTTTGCAGGGGGAATGTTTTACAATTGAGTGGAGGTACCTAAATTAATCGTAGGTTCTTTCTTCTTTTTTACTACAACCGCCATCTCCTAGATGATAAAAAATAACAAATCTGATTTTCTCAACAATTTCAATAAAAAAATCACTTACTTGTATAATTTGTTTTTCGATGCGTGGTTGAAAGAAGAATGCGTATTTATCTTTTATTTCTTTCAAATGTTTCTTTCTTACATAGGAAATATAGACGTTGTGCCAAGGATAACATATTTCCAAACGAGTTTCTAAAAATCTGTGAGCGTCTTTAAGCTTTGTGACAGAGGCAATTTGGCACCACTCTGGAAGCGTTAATTAAACGAATGTTTACACTGATCGGGACGATAAAATAGAAACCAGTGAGTTCAATAATGTCATTGTAGATCATTGTAAATAACGTTTGAATTTTCAATGGTATACCTTTGGGTTGTAAATGTTATCAGATTTCCTTTTTATATATTTGAAGGGACACGTTTCGTTGCGAGATTTTTAATCGACTGCGGGCGAGTAAAGCAATAAACTTTAATCGCTTAATTAAATTTTTAATCGACCGAGTCGATCGTGCGAGTGAAATCTCAAAGGCTGAATATATATATATATATATATATATATATATATATATATATATATATATATATACAGCTTTTGAGATACATACATACATACATACATACATACATATATATATATATATATATATATATATATATATACTAGCAGTATAGCACTGGGTTGCTCGGGTGTAATGAAAGCTTTAAAACTAATCCATGGTCCTGGAGCTCAGACTCTTTGGACCTTGGCACGAAAAACTAAAAATCAGTAGTTGTTTCCAGTTAAAGCGAAACCGGAGACTGAAAGAAAAATGAATGGCTGTAAGTCAAAATTTGATTTCCTGGTATCGATATCAAATAAGTTTTTTTCGTCATAAACTGAATTTTGAAGGCTAAATAAGACCTCTGAGGAAATGGTATCATGACTGAGACTAAAAACTACAATTATATATGCTTAGAGCCAAACCCGAAGCAAAAACTAAAATAAAAGGGCTGAAAAAATGCATACATACAGGCAGATAAACAGACACACACACAAACATCTTGCCTTTTACATATATATACATATCAATTTTCTGCACTATTGTAAGAACCGCAACCTTAAAACTTCCGATTATCGTTTCTTATGTCTTTGTCTATGAGTGTATCAAATTTGATTAAAATCGGACCACTCTTTCTATAAACCGATCTTTTTCAATTATCGATTTTCGATATTTATCAGGGGTACCTCGACACAAAACCTAGCTAAGAACACTTGCAGACGCTTATAGTACAACTGTGTAAATTTTCAAGAAATCGGTTCAGCCGTTTCGGAGTCTATAGATAACGGACACACACACAGAGACACACTCATACACGCACACAGAGACAAATTCCATTTATAAATAAGTTCAGTCGAAAGTAATAATCAAATCAAACTCATTATATATTATAAAAAGTTTAAAACAATTGACCTCATAGTCTATAATAACCCAACAAGCACTAAACTAAATTCTTTACAAAAAACCAATGTAGTGTACCAATTTACAGGCCCATTCAGAGATTGCATCTCTGATACTAATCAAAAATCTAGTACATATATTGGTTTTACCATAACCACGCTCTCCCATAGACTTACATGTCATCTTTCTGATCAGAGTACTATTAAACAGCATTTCTCTGAAAAACATATACATGTAGGTAATATCAGACAGATTTTGGTCAACAATACGGTGATCCTTACTCATACACACAGTAAGAGGAACCTGCAGATATTGGAGGCCATGTACATCAAATCAAAACAACCAACACTCAATAAAATCAACTTTAAAACAGGAAATAACATATTACATTGCATTTGACTACATGGTTTTGTTGTCATTTTGCGCTATCCCGCGGTGTGACGTCATAAAACCGCATCGCAAACTTAAGAACTGCGTTTATTATTTTTGGTAACTATTCCCGTTGCCAAGCGGAGTTTTATGTCAACACAAAATAAAATCGTCGGTGATGGTGGATTTTATAATATTTCAGTTTAAACTACCTCTCGGAAGATGGCTCATGTGAGCCGAAAGCTTAGAAGAAAACCAATAAATAATTATCCAAATGTTGGAGAATTTTTGTCTTTATTTTCAACTGAAATTAAAGCAAAAATACGACGTTTAGAACGGCTCATGATTAAACATAATAGACATTCATTGTCTCTTATATTTAATAGAATATGTTTAGAAAATATATATATATATATATATATATATATATATATATATATATATATGGTACAATATTTTAATGTTTTTTATGTTTTTATTATAGCAGCATCAGTTGGCCAGATATTTGGGAACGGCATGCTGTACTGCTTGGCAGACCCAAAATTAACATTTCAGAGTGTTTTCGGAAGAATCTGATGCGTGTCTACCTGAATATAATACAGAGGATATAGAAGAGTCTAATGGTGATTACAAAGCTACGAAAGCTAAAAAAAATAATTCTGGTCGTTTTGATAAGAAAAGTACTTCCAAATTTGTTGGCGAGGATTTCAGACTCACCACGAAGTTCTACATGAAGTGCTTTGAGCAGTTAATGTTGTCCTGGATCAAGTGGGAGTAAGCTTGAAGACCCTATATCTGACAAAAGGACTCTACACCATGCCACACAAGCAGAAGAACCCAGTCATAGCTGCCAGACATTTTCTGCGATCACATAACCCCTTACATTTACACACCTAAATTCCCAGACTGCAACACCCTTAATTATACTGTGTCAGGCGTAGTTGAGCGTGTGAACAAAAAGATTCTTGGAATACCAAAGATGAACTAAAAGCAAGGATTATGGTAGCCTTCACCAAAATTAAACAAGGAGACCAAACAAAAGAATTGCAGAAGATTCCGATGTTGTCAAGGGGCTATCGGTGAAGCCCATGGTGATTTCATTGAATAAAATTATTCTTTAGTATTTCAAAATATTTTTATGTTATCTTTGTAAATATATCAGATATCGACATGTGTGTGTGCGTGTGTGTGTGGCTGTGTGTGTAGCCATACTGATGAGCTGTGATACAGAGAAACTGGCTTGTATTTGGATGACTAATATGTGTATATATATTTTTTTTTTCTTCATTTGTAAACGAGTGAATACACGACCTAGGTTTCTACCATGAGTGGTGTCTTCAGGCGATTATTAATAAAATTGAAAAGTTGATGAAAATCGCCTGAAGACACCACTCATGGTAGAAACCTAGGTCGCATAATAATTCGTTTACAAATGAAAAGTATTCAAAAGTTCTACAATATAATTGTGTTTAACACTTTTTAATACAAATGTGCACTGGTTTACATTTTATTATGACCAGAAACGAAGTAATTAAACAATAAATCATCAATCAATCAATATATATATATATATATATATATATATATATATATATACATATATATATATGTGTGTGTGTGTCTGTATGTGTATATATATATATGTGTGTCTCTTATGCACACACACTCACACACACACTCATATATATATTATTGTAGAATAATTAATTTAACATTCTCGTGATGCAGAATTTCAACGGTAACGGAATCATATTTTTACTATGACGCCATTATCAACTGGTCATTTTTGAGGTGACTAACGGAAATTCTTTTTCAAAAGTGAGAGGTTTTTTGACTATTTAGCCCTACTTTGCAGTGAGCACTTTCAAATTATAAGTGAACGTTAAACAACAGTAGATGTATTATATCCTTTCTTCACATTAATGTATATATATATATATATATATATATATATATATATATATATATATATATATATAAAGCTTTGTTTGAACACAATTTTTGATCGATACTTGTATGAAAGTATATATTCTGTTTATAATTGAACACTATTATATATTTATTTCTACCGGCCTGATTATTTACAATAAATTTATGTTACGAAAATGCGTGACATTCGGCAGGATTCGAACCTGCGACCACTATCGACATAGTGGAAGCCACTAATTGGTTTGTGGCGTTTTAGATTTCTCGACGACGAATGACCAGCAGTATAAACAAAGTCAATTCAAGCCTATATAACACAATTTTTGATTAATGTATTTAGGATATATTTTTGTTACGAAAATGTCATCATGCCAAATGACACACATTTTCGTAACAAAAATTTGTCGTAAATAATCAGGCCGGTAGAAATAAATATATAATACTGTTTGATTATAAACAGAATATCTACTTATATACGAGTATCGATCAAAATAATTTTCAAACAAATCATTTCAAATTGTCGGTTGTTTATAACCAGTTTCGTTAATCTTCGTTAATTTCAGTAATATATATATATATATATATATATATATGTGTGTTAGAAGTTTATGTGCAAGTATGTCTTGTTTACATTGACATTTGTGTAAAGTAGATAACGTCTTTAATTAAAAGAGCTATATTGAAAATTTAATTCATTTTTAGAATATTGAAAAGAGAAAAAACAATTGTTTTCAGATGGCATTTTTTCTTCGAATTAATTAACGCCAACTTAGAATCAGGGGAAAAAGTTTATAAAGAATGGTAAACAAACGAGATGAACGCATTTTTTCTTCTTATGTTTTTGGTTTAACAAACATTTCATTAGGAAAATATTATTTTTAATCAATTTAGCCTTTAAGGATTGTGCCTTGCTTTAATGCAAATTATGCTTCCGTTTGTTTTTCTTAGCAACCAGTATTTTTTCTATGTATGTATGTATGTATGTATGTATGTATGTATCTATCTATCTATCTATCTATCTATCTATCTATCTATCTATCTATCTGTCTCAGTCTGTTCATATCTGTCTCAGTCTGTTCATATCTATCTATCTATCTAACTATCTATCTATCTATCTATCTATCTATCTCTCTATCTCAGTCTAATCACATCTATCTATCTATCTATCTATCTATCTATCTATCTATCTATCTCAGTCTAATCACATCTATCTATCTATCTATCTATCTATCTATCTATCTATCTATCTATCTATCTCCGTCTAATCGCGACTATCTATCTATCTATCTATCTATCTATCTATCTATCTATCTATCTCAGTCTAATCACATCTATCTCTTTATCTATTTCTGTCTAATCACATCTATCTATCTATCTATCTATCTATCTATCTATCTATCTATCTATCTCTCTATCTATCTATCTATCTATCTATCTATCTATCTATCTATCTATCTATCAACATACACACATTTTATTTACAAATTGTATCCTTCTGCCTGTCTTCTCTCTGTCAATTAACTTGAGAATGATAGCTGCTTAATTCTATGAAATATTACACTCCGAATCATTTTTGTCTCTTAAAATTCTATCAACTATTTGATTAGTAATAACTAAGCTGTCATTTTTTGTACGTACTTGATCAACTGTTACAATTTCGAAAGACTCTGTCTGTTAAAATTGAGCGACCAAGGCCTTCTTTATTGCAGTTTCTCTTTAGCCAAGCTTTTTCGGGGTCTTTATGAATATGGCGAATTTCTATCTGTTGGCTACATTTTTGGCGATCCGACGACGGTTTCTGACGAATTTCCTCTTCAGCGCCTTTTTCGATCACCTAGACACGACGCTGGTTCTTCCTTAACGTGTAGGGATAAGAAATTAAGAACTAAAAGCATTGTAGAAAAACCAAAGTAAGAAAAATTCACAAGTCAGTGCAAAAAGCAAATTTTGAATCCTGATTGGTTTAAAAACAGCAAATTCACATATGACATATTTTCACATCTAGATGTGAAAAGGCTCGCTGGAGCTGGCATCATGAGAAGCTTGACTATTTAAACACAAAGCTAACGTGGCAATATAACAAAAGAAAATTCAAGAAGCTGACCTGGACGCAGGGCACATTACAGTTTCAATTTCCATTTCTTGTTTTTCACTCCACGCCGCCAATGAGAACAAATAGACCCGTTATGTACAACTTCTTTATTTGTTTTGCTTTTGCTCTCTCTCTCTCTCTCTGTCGCAATCTACTAAAAAGTGGAAGGCACAAAATCTTTACATTCTGCTACTACACAACCATGAACTCTAAACTTCTGTGGACATTTTAAATACCCACATTACTACTACGAAGATTTTATACAACTCTTGATACTCTAAACTCAATACCTGTTTCTCACTGAACATTAATTTTCACGAATTCTCGTTAATCTTGCCTTTTAATAAATTACTATTTTAACATGAAAGATACTTTATTCTTACACTATTTCACACAATTCACACATTCCCACCTGCTACCAATCAACCTACTGACGATGAAAACCTTCTGATGATGATAATTATCGATAAAACTTGTAAGCTGTTGAGAGTTCGGTTAAGTCTGACACAAGGCCGAAAAAAAGAAAAATTACAAAGGCTATTCCACATGACAATAAACCTTTTTCCTTAAAATTTTCTGACAATGTTATGAACATTGTTATCTATCTATCTATCTCAGTCTAATCACATCTATCTCTTTATCTATTTCTGTCTATTCACATCTATCTATCTATCTATCTATCTATCTATCTATCAACATACACACATTTTATTTACAAATTGTATCCTTCTGCCTGTCTTCTCTCTGATTAACCTGGAAAAACTTAGCAATTTCTTTATTTGACTTGCCACACTGATGCCATACCATTGTTTATCCTTGTTGAAATTCACCAATTCCTTACATTGCAAACATACATTGCAAATCATAAGGCAACTATTGTCCATAAAACAGAGTAGATTGATACGTTATTGTCTGAAAAAAGAAAGAAGTGACGTTACTATACAAGGCAAAATTGCCGTAATCAAGGGTAGCCAAAAACTTATCATAACCCACTGTATATATAATCTTAAATAATATCTCGTACAATTTCCCTCTGACCCTCTATAACGATATATATATATAACGGAAGCTGATGATTGTTCGCATGAAATAGGTCTATACTTCCGCTTATCCATGGATTAACATGTCTGTTTTAATTTTTGCATATATTTGCTCTATATGTATTTATATACATATATATTTAGAGCTCTCTTGGATAGTTATGCTACCACTTTATGTAAGGATACTCCTTTGGATTCTTCTATATCTACACTGCATTTATATATATATATATATATATATATATATATTGTTGTGGACCCAGAATAGTTCCGGAAGAAAACTCGAACTCGGGAATTAGTGAAACACATATATTAAACGGAAAACAAATACAAGAGTGTTACACGTCAGTCTGACTGCCAAGTATTAGACCGTGGTGACTCAACCCAACTCATCTCCACCCTGAGAGGCATATTCTTTCGGTATTTATAATAATAGGAAGAGTTCATTTAAGTCCAAAATGGGTAGCCCCCCCCTAACATATATATATATATATATCGTTGTAGATATATTCTTTTGATGTATCAGCTTATCAGTGCGTTTAGGCTTCCAATTAATTCTAGTCAGGACTGAAACCCAACCGATTTGATATCGATCGACAATTCTACCTCTAAGCTATGGCGCTCGGTGGAGGAAGGCGGACTTTAACTTTTTTTTTATATAACCAACACACACACATCTATCTATCTATCTATCTGTCTGTCTGTCTGTCTGTCTATCTATCTATCTATCTATCTCAGTCTAATCACATCTATCTATCTATCTATCTATCTATCTATCTATCTATCTATCTATCTATCTATTAAATCATACCGTAAAAAATGACAACATTTTTTCAGTAATACTGTAAATGCTATGCTGATATTTTTTGCATGCCAACGCCAGTAACTTTAAATTTCTTACTTTTAAACCATTAAAATGAAATACATATATATACAAAAAAAAATACAAACTTCAAGACCTTGGTTAGCGATGAAATTTAATTAAATTTGCAAATGTATGGTTATATTCCCTGCGTAAGTTTTATTTTACAATTAAGTTTCTTGTCAGCTGTAAGAAAGTCTCTAATTTTTAACTGATTAAAAGTAAAAGGATATAGCCAAAGACAGCTGAATTGGGCCGTATATGCAAGAAATAAAGGTATTATTTAAATAATGTCCCCCTTTTATATTCTCCATGTGAGTTAAATTGGACTTTTATCTCCATCATTAACAATATTGTCTGATATAAAAAAAATTGATTTGAATCATTAAAATAACAAAATAACGAAAGAAAAACTTACACGTGTTGCAACGGTTAAAAAAAGGGCCGCAATATTTCAGTAATTTTGCAAGTGTTCAATAAAACTGCATACATTTTTGAAAGCGAATATCTTTTTCAATTTGTTTGAGTATTTTTATGAGTCTCGGAAAGCAATGCGCCATTTTTGTTGAAGAATATCCAATTAACTATTTGTGGTTATTTCTCGTAAATTATCTCACTTCATCGTAAAGATGGCCGCTTATGAAAAGGGAAAGACGCAGTTGTAAAATGAATGATCATGGCTCTCCACAATGTTCCGGTTTTAAGTAAGCATTCATTCTTTGGATTATTTCTTTATTCATTTTCTGGCACCTGTTTATATTCGATAGGCTATGCCTTGGAATTGTTAGAGACAATTTTTATCTGCTTAAATGGAAGCTATAATGAATTCTATATTTACCCAAGTCTCCTAACTAGGGCGGGATGTGACACGAGGCTGATTTTAAAGCGGTGAATCCCGAACTCGTTGACCCCGCATACACGGTGTCGGGATCTCGTCTATTTAACACTAGACGAGACTCTGGCTTTCGGGAGAAAGTTTAACAAGGATAGAGTTTTGACCAACTCTGAATATGCGTAGTTTAGATGTGGCACAAGGTTAAATATTAGCAGAACCCAGTGATGATCACTAGTCGTTCGTATTTAATCTAGCGAGATCTTACTAATCATTGCACCATCATAAAATGCCGAAATGTTTTTCTAAACGTACCTTACATATGACACGAGGGCGAATGTGTGGAGCACCTAATGAGGATCTAACTAACTACTCAGTTGTAATTGATCTAGTGAGAACAACTTGTTAAATATTACCCCACGTCAAGGTGCTCAATTCTGAATACACGTAGAGTTCTCCTGATTCTATCATCTATCTATCTATCTATCTATCTATCTATCTATCTATCTATCTATCTCAGTCTGTTCATATCTATCTACATATCTATCTCAGTCTGTCATATCTATCTATCTATCTATCTATCTATCTATCTATCTATCTATCTATCTCAGTCTGTTCATATCTATCTAACTATCTATCTATCTATCTATCTCAGTCTAATCACATCTATCTATCTATCTATCTATCTATCTATCTATCTATCTGTCTATCTATCTCAGTTTAATCACATCTATCTATCTATCTATCTATCTATCTATCTATCTGTCTATCTATCTCAGTCTAATCATCTATCTATCTATCTATCTATCTATCTATCTATCTATCTATCTGTCTATCTCTCTATCTATCTCAGTCTGTTCATATCTATCTATCTATCTATCTATCTATCTATCTATCTATCTATCTATCTATCTCAGTCTGTTCATATCTATCTATCTATCTATCTATCTATCTATCTATCTATCTATCTATCTATCTATCTATCTATCTATCTCAGTTTAATCACATCTATCTATCTATCTATCTATCTATCTATCTATCTATCTATCTATCTATCTATCTTATTATTATTTTGGACATTTCATTTTTTGGCTTCTGATGCAAAAAAATAGAAAATAACTAAAATCAAAAAAAGAAATGTATTTATTTTTTTTAAACATTCCATAGAAAATACTATAAAGATTTCTTTTTATATGCTATGTCTGTCCAGGACGTGAGCGATTATGGCTCAAATCAAGACAGCTCCTTTCATAGGGGAAATGGATTCCACCCCATTCTCTCCTGACTTATTCTTACCAATGAAAAATGCTTTGAATCAAGCAAACATTCTTTGCTGTCTGCAAGGTCGTGGCAGATTGCCGGAATTATCATGAGGTTCTTCCTCGTTTTTGCTCGGACTAAATTCAATGCTGCTGCGTATTCTTAGTCTATTAGTGAATTTCTCGTCCTCTGAAATATCGGTAGTTAGGTGTGCAACTCGAGAGATCAGAGTTCAGAGGTTCCTCATAATCTTCAGATGGAGGCTATGTCTATGTCTCTGTCACTTCAAGTTCAATTGAGATGGCCTGATGACAACCTTCCCTTACGCCTCTGGGTCCCCATTCGTCTTCTGTTAGAGCCAAGCCTCTTAGACTGTATCTTTCCTTGTAACGGATACCGCCACACTTGGGGTTGGCCTCCAGTTGCTTCAACTGATCCACCAGTGTTTTGTTTTTATTCAATCGTGTATGTCTTTTTGGTAATATCATTCCGAGTTTCGAAAATTTAGTTAATCTTCTTGGAAACGGGTGGAATCGTTCCTGAGTATTGCCTTAGAAGCTGTGCATACTAGCGGTCTAATAGCATGCAAGGCCTCTGGGAATAATTGTTCCCAATTCTCTACAATTATTGCTTTATCAGCAGCTGCTATTTGAAAATATTTCCAGATTATTCCATTATATTTCTCGCACTGGCCCTTGCCTTAAAGGCAAACATATTGTGTTGTTCTATTTATGGCTAATCCTTGCTCTCGTAAGAAATGACATACGCATTCGTACATAAATGAAGCCCCTCTGTCCGAAAGAATATACGCAGGCAATTCGAAGAGGGAAAAAAAATGAGCAAAGTGCTTGTATGACCGTTACAGGGGATACACCTGGCTATCGTGGAAGGAAACCCGAATATTCGTCAATTATTGTCAACGTATACTACCGGCCACAATTATTAGGCTACTCTAGTGTTAAAAAATGATGTATTTCATACTGTTTTTTAGTATTTATTGCCATGTGAATAATTGTAAATGAAAATAAAATGGTTATTTTGTTAACACTGCACAATAACATGTGCATCAAATGAATTTATGAATATTTAATAATTACCTATATTGCCGTTTTATCAATGAAAGAATGAAAAAAATTAGGGTGCTTCGGACGAGTTCATCTTTGCATCCTTGCCTTGTAAAATTATGCAAAGTAATAATAACAAAAAAAAAACATTCTATCTTCATTTAGAATTATCCAGTTAGCAATAAATATTAAAACTAGTATGAATACATCATTTTTTTAAAAACTCGGGTGGCCTAATAGTTATGAACAGTAGTGTATTTCTTGCGAGTATTTGACGAAAGCAGAGCTATTAAATTATGAAATTCATTGTGATTCTTTTGTAAGCTTGCATGGTTTTTATGACCTTGCTGGATTAAGAGCGCTAGAACCTGAGTTTATTTTCAACACCACTTTCTTCAAAATTCCAACGGTCAATCCACAAGTCTTATTCCCTTATCACTAACCCCCGCCAACATCCCACACACAACTGACCAAAGAAGCTTTCCATTCCTATCCATACCGCCTGATGAGACATTGAAGTTTCAATGTCGAAGCAAATATACGATTTGTAGTGGATATATATATATATATATATATATATATATATATATATATATATATATAATTATGTCAGTCAGTTAAGTGCCATGCGCGATACACGCTTTGGGCAATCATGTCTCGAAAGAGACATGACTGACTGGGCAGAAGATTATCCCGTAGTAGGTTGCCATTGCTTTCCGCGGTAGACTGGTTGCCGACCAAGGCTATAGAACCCAATCCGTCCTGTTATTTAACCCATAACTGGAAGGAAGAGACGGATTAATACCTTTCCCAAGGGTATTTGCGCGTAAGTGAATGCAAGGAATTCAACTGGAATTCGAACTCGGTTCCCCGATTTCTCGTTCCAAGCCGATATCCACTGCGCCACAACGCAATTTATAATAGATATTCACAGCCCTATATATTATATATCGAGCACTGTTTTAAATTAATGTTTTGGGCGTTGTAAAAATTCTTTCTTCGTCCTGTATTCACCCGGATATATATACTTAACGGACCGGATATATATTCCAATCTGAAGTGGATGCTGCATTGGTAAAACTGAATAGATACAAAGCAGCAGGATCAGACGGCATTTTAAATTTTAATCGAGAGACCGGCAGCTGTAGAATATTTCATCGTAGACAAAAATGAAAAAAACTACAACAGTGCTGAAGACCTTAGCACTACTTCAAAAGCCAGTTGAAAAGGAATGTGGACTTCACCGAACAATCAGCTTAATGAGTTACATAACAAAACTCATGATCCTATTCTGATGAATAGACCGCTCAAAAGATTCAGATCAGAGAAAGGACAAGAGCAGTGTGGTTTTGTCAAGGACCCTGGAACAAGGAACGTGATATTTATGCTTCAATATTATTAGAAAAAGCAATACAAATGCATAAAGACGTAACCTGCATTTCATAGGCTACGTAAAGACAACCGACAAAGTACGTAACAAGGACTTGATAGAAATACTCGTCAACCTTAACATACATTGGAAAAGACATTAAAGTAAGAATAAACCTCTAGTCGCAGTAAAATGTCTGCATACGGACAGAAAACGAGTTCAGCCGATATGCAAAGATAGAAAGGGGTGTATGACAAGGTTGGGTCTTCTCGCCAGAACTATTCAGCCTATAAAGCGGGACAATTCTAATAGCTCGATAAGTCTTCCCAAGATTCGTCATTGGCGGCTGCAATCTGAACAATATAAGATATACAGATGATACAGTGCTGACAGCAGACACGAAAGGGAAACTACAAAACCTCTTACAGAAATTAGTTAAAGAAATCAGAAAGAAATGACTACATATAGAACTAAAAGAAAACTAAATGGTCATCAGTAAAAAGAGTAGCCCAAAATGCCATTTATAGGCAGATGATTCTAAAATCAAGCAGCTAACAGAGGACGGAAAGTGCGACACTGAGATCCGAAGGCGTATAGGTATAGACAAGGATGCATTCGAGAAGTTGAGTAGTGTATTCAGAAACAGGCAAATTTCACTGGCGACAAGGAAGAAAGTACTGGATTGTTATGCGATGTCTCTTCTTCGATATGGCTGTAAATGCCGGACAATCTCATCAAACATAAGAGAAAGACTGAGAGCAACAGAAATTTGGTTCTACAGAAGGATGCTGAGGAAGCCATGGACCGAACGTGGGAGCAGCGACAAACGTTTTGGATTAAACAAAGTTTATTCACTATTCTTTGGCCGAACATTTATTGTTGCAAACTTATTGGCCTTGAAAAAATGTCCAGTTTATGGTAACATCAGTCAGTCAGTTAAGTGCCATACACGCTTGTGCGATCATGTCTCGAAAAGAGACATGACTGACTGGGCAGAAGATTATCACGAAGTAGGTTGCCATTGCTATCTGCGGTAGACTGGTTGCCAGCCAATGCTATAGAACCCAATCTGTCCTGTTATTTAACCCATAACTGGAGGGAAGAGACGGATTAATACTTTTCCCAAGTGTATTTGTGCATAAATGAATGCAAGGAATTTAACTGGAATGCGAACTCGGCACCCCGATTTGTTGTTGCGAGTCGATATCCACTGCACCATAACGCATATCCATATGTTACCATAAAGCGTAAATGGACATAACTTTCTTTATTTTGTTATTTATTTATTTATTTATTTTGGCATCAGAAGCCTAAAAATGAAATGTCCAAGATATTAATAACACACCCGCTCGTTTGGATTAATTTATTGGAATATTGAATATAATTCAATTATATATTATATTTAATATTCCAATAAATTAATTCAAACGAACGGGTGCATTATTAATATCTTGGACATTTCAATTTTTGGCTTGTGTTGCGAAAAAAAAAAAATACCTTCTTTAAACAATTCACAGAAAATACTATAAAGATTTTTTATGTTTGATGTCTCTCCAGGACGTGAGCAATTATGGCTCTCCACATTTTCTTATTCCTTGTATCTCGTAATATGTTTTGTGTTTTTACCATTCGTTCGCTGAAGCTCTTCAAGTGAGTTCTGTGCTGCGTTCATCTGTTCCTCTTTCCCAGAAAATCGCGTCACGACCCAACGTATGTACAGAACACTGTGGTAAGTCGAGGACCCCTCCATAACGTGGATAGGGATATAATATGTATAGTCTCTATGTCGTAGCCTGTTAGCTTATTTGTCTTCAAACCCAGGGATCGGCAAATTTTTACTATGCGCCGACTTAAGGTATTTTTATACAAATCAATGTCAATATAACTGTTCTAAAATATATTTTATATAGTAATATATACAGTAATATGTAAAACACACCAACAAAAATAAACTTGTTGTATAAGTTCTCTTTTAAAGTTTATCATTATTAATGATAGCCTTGGCTTTGCATAGCTTTAGATAGTTGCTCAATGAGGTTTACACAATTTTCTAAATGTTCAAGTGTTAGGAAACTTTGTTGTGGACTCAACACTGCTTTCATCTTAGAAAACATTTGATCACAGGAATAAGTTGAACCAAAAGTCTAAAGAAGAGCAAAAGTAATTGTTTTTAAACAGATGAAAGATCTCGGGAGAACTGTTGGACCCTAAGCAGTTCTTCAAGTGGGTCGCTGTGGAATTATTAAAAGACAAACATTCATAGAAACTATTTCTTGTCTCTTGGTTGGTGTCCTTATTAGCGGTGCTCTTAGAAGGTGAAACAAGCAGGAAGTTCAACCAGTGAGCAGTTTTGAAACAGCTAAATTTGCATTGCATTGTAGTAGTCATTAGTTTGAATTTCGTAATGTTATTTGCGGTTGCATGCCACTGGAAATTGTTTGGCGTGCCACGAGTGGCACGTGTGCCGTAGATTGTCGATCCCTACTCAAAACTTCTTCTAAATACTCGATAGGCCAAAAGCAAAGTTACGATATTCAATACCCCGAAAAGTAAGCTAGTTACAGTTCATCATCACAAAGCAAACACTGAATTTTCTATTGTAACGATGAACGGTTGAACTCTCTACTGAGCTTCTCGCCTTTAACGTGTCAAGATTAGACCAGGGATCGAGTCTAACTTGCATAAACTATCCATTAATAAAGATACTAGGAACAAAAAATGATTGATTCCCTGTACCCCTACAGAAAGTATCTAATTCCTACTGCAATGTTGTGTCTTTAGAAGAATCAACTTAGATAAAAATGCAGTATTACTTCCATACTTCGGCTGATGTTTCTCAATCTTCACTTTTTGAGATTTTAAGGAGCCGCGAGGCTGATTAAATAGTTTCAATGCTACTCCCGAGAGGATGCTTCCCTGAACACTACAATCTTAATCATTTCAAGTCTTGTATCATTCATCAGTCAGTCAGTTAAGTGCCATACGTGATTCACGCTTGGGCGATCATGTCTTGAAAGAGATATGACTGACTGGGCAGAAGATTATCCCGAAGTACGTTGCCATTGCTTTCTGCGGTAGACTGGTTGCTGACCAAGGCTATAGAACCCAATCTGTTCTTTTATTTCACCCATAACTGGAAGGAATAGACGGATTAATACCTTTCCCAAGGATATTTGCGCGTAAGTGAATGCAATGAAATCAGCTGGAATTCGAACTCGGCTCCCCGATTTCTCGTTCCGAGCCGATATCCGATGCACCACAACGCACATCCGCACATCATTCATCATCTCTTCTAAATAACGTCATAATCTTTTTACGTTCATACAACAACCTCATTCGTACACCGGAGAGGATGATTTCCTGATCACTACAGCCTTAAATTCTACAAGTCAAGGTTCAAATATTATCTATCCTACATCAGATCATAATCTTTTATCCCTTCCTCTTATGTACATGCAACAACCTCAATCAGACCCTCGAAAAATGCTTCACTGATCACAATAATCTTAGGGTCCTGGGTAAAATGAAAAGAAAAATTATTGCCATAACGCATTTTTGAAAGAAAAAAATATTCTCAGCAAAACATTTTTGAATACAAAACTTGAAGACATCTTCAGTTTTCTAAAATAAAAAAAGAATAAAAAAAATTCATTAAAATCTGACAAATTAACCTCCTCACTATAACTGAACATTAAAAGGAATACTTTAAAAACCCACTGTTTTGGCATTAAAAAAACCCATAGATGTTGATATGCTGCTAAAAAAAACTAACTGTTTTTGTGGTCGAGAATCTAACGATCGAAATGTAAACAGAGAATAATATCTTGAATTATTTAAATATACTCCCAAAATTCGAATTAATATATTATACAAAATTGTCCATTACGTCCATAATGGAATAATCGTCAAAAAATATTACCAGCAATACATTTTTGAATACAAAACAAGAAGACATCTTCATTTTTCTAAAATAATAAAAAATTTAATCAAAATCTAATTCAACAAGCTCACTATAACCGAATATTTAAAAAAACACACCTTAAAACCCCACCTTTGAGGCATTAAATAACCCACAGAAGTGTTGATATGCCGTTAAACAAAACTCAAACACAAACTAGTCTTAACCTCTGCAAATATAGTATCAACCCTACGGAATCCGTCAGTGTTACTTTAGTGCAAGAATCATATTCAGTTACCCTTTACTTTCAGTAGTTGTTAACCATCGTATTAGTGAATAATATGTAGTACTAGCAGTATAGCCTGGCGTTGCTCGGGTGAAATGAAAGCTTTAAAACTAATACATGGTCCTGGAGCTCAGACACTTTGGACGTTGGCACGAAAGACTAAAAAGCAATAGTTGTTTCTAGTTAAAGCGAAACCGTAGACTGAAAGAAAAATGAATGGATGTAAGTCAAATTTTGATTTCCTGGTATCGATATAAAATAAGTTTTTTTCGTCGTAAACTGAATTTTGAAGGCTAAATAAGTCCTCTGAGTAAATGGTATCATGGCTGGGACTAAGAACTTCAATTATACCTACTTAGAGCCAAACCCGAAGCAAAAACTAAAATAAAAGGACTGAAAAACTGATTTTGATCAGACCCGGTAGGATATCGAGGTATCGATTTCCAATATCGGAGTCAAATAAGTCATCCAAGGATAGAACTGCAATCTTGAAACTTCTGAATATTGTTTCTTATGTCTTTGTCTGTGAGTGTATCAAATTTGATTAAAATCGGACCACTCCTTCTATAACCCGATTTTTTCGATTATCGATTTTCGATATTTATCAGAGGTACCTCGACACAAAACTTTGCTAAGAACACTCGCAGACGCTTATAGTACAACTGTGTAAATATTCAAGAAAATCGGTTCAGTCGTTTCGTAGTCTATAGGTAACGGACACACACACACAAACACACACATACACACACAAACACACACATACATACACACACACAGACAAAGTTCTATTTATAAATAAGTTTAGATAAAAAAATATATACCTCGTTATATTTTTTTAATTTCTAAGAATGATTTATGACGAATAAAATCACGTTATTTTCGACAGGAAAATAATTGGGCTTTATTAAAAATATCCTTACATTTTATCATCTGGACGCGTAATTAAAAGACAGGCACAGTTAATAATTAAAAAAAAATTAATGAAGTCAATTGTAATGGGAATCTTTTTTTACGATGAGTTTTAAGTTAATAGATTAGATCATGTCAAGGGTTGTTGTGTGAGGGTCAGCTCTATTATTGTGTTAGTGCCAATTGACGTGGGCCGTTGCCAAGAGAGGTTCAACGATTATCTTCTCTTCGAGATTAGCGGCCTGTGGATTTAGCCATAAACTCTTTGAAATGATATGCAATGCCACTTTTTATGGGAGGAAGGTGAGGACATTGTTAAAATTACAGACGGACCGGAGTTGCAGTCATATCAGCATAATTAATTTTTTCTTCTTCTTTTCCTCCGCCTCCTCCTCGTTCTTATTCTTTTCCTCCGCCTCCTCATCCTTTTTTCATCTTTTCTTCTTCTTCTCTTCCTCCTCCCCTTATTCTTCTATTTTCTTCACCTCAGTTTCTTCCTAGTTCTTCTTCCTTATCTTTTACTATTTTTTTATCCTCCTCCCCTCTTTTTTCTTCTTCTCCTTCTACTTCTTCTCCTCCTCATGATTCTTTTCCTCCTCCTGTTCTTGTATTTTTCTTCTACACCTCCTTCTCGGTCTTCTTTTATTCCTGCTTTCTTTCTTTTTTGTTTTTATTGAAATTAGATGCTTTGTGTGACATTTTAAACAACATTGCGTTTGTTTTTGTTTCAAAATTACGGGGAAAAATATTTACATTTTTTGTTGACTACATGAATTTAGCAAAAAAATAATTTCTTTTGTTTTCCTGAAATTAGAAATATAAAAACTATTACGCTCTCAGTTCAGAAATTTTTGAAGAATATTTAAATATGTAGACATTTAATTTTAGAGGTGAGGCACACGAATTACAGACACTTTTTTTTTTTTTTTTTTTTACTTTTTTTTCACATAATTTGTTTTTGTTTAAAAAACACTTTTTTTTTTTTTAAATATTTCTTTTGTTTCAAAATTACGGACAAATGTATTCACATTTTTTGTTGACCAAATAAATTTTTAAAACGTCGGAATAAAAATTAAATATAAAGGCTCATTTTTTTTTTTAATAAAACATATTTTAGTTGTGTTTGACGCGTGTGATTTGATTTCTGTGATGTAATTCATCAACCCTCTTAGATTTTAGATGTTTTACGGAGCAAATGTAGACAATCCGCTTCATTGGCCAAATAGTGCGAAGGGGCACATTGCTGGACTTAAATTCAAAAAGTATGTATCGACCTGGCTTCCCTGTAAATATGTGTTCCTAGAAAGTTTGAATGGCGTAGCTTAAAAAATGTTGGCGCGCATAGCTTACAGTCACACACAGACTCACAGATTGCCTTTTATATATAGAGATTTATACAAATAAAAAATGTATATAGACAAGAAGGGTAACAGGGTTCGCCCGTTATATATATATATTTACATCGGGATAATTCCGATAGCCTTTGTTAGTATATATATATATTTTTTTTATTTTCTATTATTTTTTTTATGTATCTATTTCACTTCCACCACCAATTGGCAGCTTTTCTGTTCCGTAGCCAATCTGATACGTTATTTTATTCGTCTTTTTCATTTCTCTCTTCCCCATTTTTTCTTTCTCTCCTTCCGTTTCAGTCTGTACGCATACACACTCTCAAACAAATAATTGTATTTTACCATAATGATTAGTTTCACTCATTGAAATGGGCATACGATATTCGAAAATATAGTATATATATATATATATATATATATATATATATATATATATATATATATATACTAGCTGTACCCAGTCGCGAGTTGCTGTGTCTCAGAATGGTTAAATGGAAAAAAAAGAATTTATTTTGTAAACTAGCGAAATAAATAGGATATCGATTATAATTCGTTGAAAAAAAATGAATAGAATTTTTTTAAAAAAGGGAGAGGATTTCTGTTGTTAATAATAATAGGCTTCGTTTTCTTTAAATGTGCAGTTTTCCTAGTTTTCTGTAAACGCGTTCGTATTAAAATGAAAGTTTTGTTGATCGGCTCTCATTGGCCCTAATAGATTTGCAGAGTATATATTTTCTAACATTGTGATATTCTTTAATATAAGGTATATAAAAACACGCTCATATTCGAATAAAATGCTATAGTAAAATTTCAAAACAAATGGTGCATATATATATATATATATATATTCATAAATTATAACATGGATATGTTACAATATCACTACAAAAGTAGCCATTTTGTTTCAACACTTTTGTGTCTTATCACATCACTTGACAAAGACACAAAAGTGTTGAAACAAAATGGCTACTTTTGTAGTGATATTGTAACATATCCATGTTACAATTTATGAATAAATAATATTATTAGCTCTACTCTTGTATTGAGCACTTTTTTAAAAATAGTGTTTCTTTGGACAAGGAATATTATTCCAACAATACTTATATATATATATATATATATATATATATATATATATATATATATTAGATTATATTTGAGAACATGTTCGAATTACAGTCTACTACAAAATGTACATTTATTTCGACATTGATAGGTTGATAAGACAATATATATATATATATATATATATATATATATATATATATATATATATAGCCCTCCTGCCACAATTATAGAGACATATAATAATAAGACAGCGTTAGGTCAGTCCATTAAAGAGAAAATAGCGGGGCAGTTCATTCACTTTACTACCAGTTATTAAATTTTGTGAAAGTTATGAAAACTCTTACCTCACGTATGAAATATCTTTCCGCCTGTTGAAAAACTTAATCTGATTGTACGTAATCAATGAAGGATATTTGAAAGAATCGTTGTTACAATAATATATATATATATATATATATATATATATATGTGTGTGTGTGTGTGTGTGTGTGTGTGTGTGTGTGTGTTACGGAAAATCCCGAAGATTAACAAAATGGTTTAAAAACCGTCATACTGAAATTATTTGTTTGAACATTATTTTTCTTCGATACTCCTATTTGAGTAGATATTCTATTTTTAATCAAACAGTATATTTATATATTTATTTTTACCAAAAATTTTGAACGAAAATGTGCGTCATTCAGCAGGATTCGAACCTGCGACCCCTATATTTATCGGTTCGAATATATATATATATATATATATATATATATATTAATCATATCACCCCAAGCAAGGCGAAAACGCCACTGATGCGCAGTGGGGTACGTAAGAGTGAAAAGATTTGAAAAGAGAGAAAGCGGAAACCACAACCTAAACAGGAAACAAGGGATGAGCCTCTTCACCTGTTCACCTGTTCAATAGATGTGGGTGGAGTGTAAACCGGGCGATAGTTTAGACTATCTACTCCAATTGAAAAAAAAATAAAAAAATAGAGTGAAAAGATTGCAGAAGAGAAAAACCGGAAACCACAACCCGAACAGGAAACAACGGATAAGCCGCCTCACCTGTTCAATAGACGTGGGTGGAGTCTGAACCGGGCGATAGCTCAGTCCACCCACTCCAATAGAAAGAAAATGATGGTGACTTGCTAAGTTTTAACTTAGTTAAAGTCCAGGTCGTGAAATTTTGGCTAGAAAAACAAAATCAATCCTTCAATTAAGCATGAACACTTTTAAATTTAAGCAAAAGTTAAAAGAAAATATTAATTATGTGTAAGTTCAGAAAGTGACAGATAGAAATGATTGAGTTTGAGTTTTGTTTAACGGCATATCAACACCTCTGTGGGTTATTTAATGCCGAAAAGGTAGAGTTTAAAGATTTTTTTTTTTACTGGTCGCTTATAGTAAGAAGGTTGATTTAGTCAGATTTTGATGAAAATTTTTTTATTTTTATTTTATTTTAGACAACTGAAGCTGTCTTCTAGTTTTGTATTTAAAAATGTATTGCTGGTAATAGTTTTTTTTTCCTTCAAAAATGTTGGTTGGTGGTTTTGTTTTTATGATATGTCAACCTCGGCGGGTCATTTATTGCCAACTAAATTTTATTTATTTATTGCTGGTAATACCTTTTACATTCAACAATTTATTGTTGTTTTTATATGTTTTGTGTCTAGTAATACTTATTTTTTCGAGTATCAAGATTCATTGGGATTTGTTTTTAAAGGCAGGGTCCCCAAGTCCTTCCCTCGTAATTTAACCCATAACTGGAGGGAAGGGACGGATTAATACCTATATATTATAGTGTGATTAGTCGTGGAGGTTTTGTTTGAAATGTAGATTTATTTTGTTATTATTAATATAATTTATCTTTAAGTGTACATAATTATGTTTTTCTCGCTACACGTGTTTCGAGTTTAAATTTGATTTTCTTCAGGCGAATAAATCTCCGACTTTACATCTCGAGATTTGTTTGTCTTATTGTTAATTTAGTAATGAATTTGAACACCTCGTTACTGGCGTGTGTTTACATTGTATATAACACACTTAAATCTGCCTTCCTCTACCGATCCCCATCGCTCAGAGGTGTAATCGCCGGCTGATGTCAATTCGGTCGGGTTTCAATCCTGGCTAGAGCCACTTGGATGTTTAACCGTACTAATAAAATGTGATACACCGGAACAGATTTGTCTGAGCATGACAATATATATATATATATATTGGGTGAGATGGATAAATTGTCACTATGTTATATTTCTTATATTCGAAATAAATTTAGTTGGTTGGTCTTGATATAGAGGGCTTTGAACAATTTGGAGTTCTATTTATTATTTTGTGGTGCAGTATAATGGTGTTGTCGACAAGAAATTTCCGTATCGTGAAGGTGGAAAGAAATGTATTTTTAGATGTTGTGCAATAGGACAGGAATCCGATAAATCAAATGCAGAACTTAGACATAATGATAATATTGTGGATATTGATTTATTTGTGTGTGATAGGCAGATAGAGAAGACAGATAGACAGAAAGAAAGATAGACAGAGTTAGGTGCCTCCATTAAATCGCAAAGAAATCTAAACATTTACTTTTAAACTGAATTTTTAAAACGAAAATGTTTTCTTGAATTTCGTTTTAATTGAGAGCTGAATGATTAAATTTACTATTTCCTGTAAGTAAAATACTCTCTGGTCTATTTCAAACAGAAAATTATATTGATTGGAATATAAATGTTTCAGACTGTGATTCAATTTTAAAATTTTGTCGCCATTTTTGGGCGATCGACACATTTGTAAACAAAAGATAATTCTCGGTTTTAAAAATCTTGTAAAAATAAAATATACATATGTGACACCTTATTTTTCGAAAATTAGTAAATTTTATGTAAAATCAATTTGATTTCGAAAATTAGTAAATTTTTGTTAAATTAATTTGACTTACACAAGTATTACTTATTTATATCGTGGAATTTTGAATAAAACCATTTCTTAATCAGAGATTTGAACCTTTTGACCTATCAGCGCCGTAAACCAAGAAATTGTTGACAAGTTCTTGATTTAAGAAAAAAAGTATGGCGTTTATAAGTGACAAAATTGATCAAATCTTTTTCAGCTAAGGGAGGAAACTCTGAACTTTTAATTTGCACATAGAAATTACCATACAAAAAAAAAAAAACCTCAAATGTACAAAAAAATTATTATTTTAAAAATATGGAGGTAAAACGATTTTTATTAAACTTCAATTTTCTATCGGTAATATAATCATCAATTCATAACTAAGAAATCTAACCGCAACATTTCTTTGAAGATTTTCAAAATATTTTTGAATCTTAATAAATTATCATAATAATAAAAAATAAAAACAATTTTTTTCAAATTTCATTAGTAATAGAAATTATATTTCTTCAAACTATAATGTTCTATAATTTTTTGTTATTTATTCAAGCAATTAAAAGCTTATCAAATTAAATAATATCAGAGTTTTATTGCATCTTTTATTTTACTCTGCAGAACAGATTTTCGGATAGAGGTAAAATTTAAAAAAAAGACGATTTATATTGCCCAATAAGATAAGCCTTTAACTAATAAATTATAGACCGCAAAACTTTAAAATTTATTAAAATTTCGTAGTTTTACGTGGAGTGGGAGTAACAAAGAAAAAAATACTTTCATCAAGATTAAAAAAAATAATTTAAAATATAATTTAATACATTTGTGAATGAGTACTGAAAATTTCATTAAAATCTGACAATTATTTGATTTATGCGAAAGTTCAAAATTAATGTGTCGTCACCAGGAAAAAGTAGGTGATGTCATCATTACGTATTCCATTGTAAACAGTCGTAGCGTTTTGGTTCCCTGCTAACTCAAATCAAAACAAGATTTTCTGCCAAAATTTCGAACATCTTAGAAGGGATTCAAAATTTTAAAAAATAATTAAAAATCAATTTTGATCTTTCCTCTTAATAATAATAAAAACATTTTGATTGAAAAAATCGTTTTTATACAGTTTGAGATCTTTTTATATATAGGATGCTGTTTTTTAGCGATTTAGTGAAAGTGTCTTACATAGTGTTATGTTGGATAAAATGTCGATACCAACACGTGTGATCAAAAGTAAATCTCTAGGTAACAAACGCAATCGTTCAATTGTGCTACTGAGATCACGTGAGTATAAATATTTCATATGCAAAGCACCAGAAGTCTGAATCCATTCCGTGTTCGAATCACGTCGGGGTCACCATTGTAGTGGACGAAGCGTCCACTTACTAATTTATGTTTAACGAGTCGACTCGACGTAACTGGTTGGTGAAATAAAACAGACAATAAGAAAGAACGAGTAAGGCGAAAGTAACCAGAAAAACAATATATTGACAAAGGTTACATGGGGTTGAGAGAGCATGCATAAGAAAGTGAAAAGGAAAGAGTCATTCCCCTTCGTCTGTTCGTAGAAACAAAATAAGATGTATGAAGTTTTTTCTCTAGCTGAAAGAAAGGTTTGTAACAATTGTTAGGATTATCGTAAAGAGTTCAAAGTTCAAATCTTTGATGAAGAAAGTCAGACAGAAGACAAAGTTCTGTGTCTGTGTGTGCGTTGATAGAGAGAGAGAGAGACTTACATGCGAATGTAGCAGTCTTAGGCAGTCTGTGGATTTCTACTGACGAAGGTTGGAAAAATTATGAATTTATGTGTAGAAAGTTATTTTATGTAAAGTCCAGTTTGAATGAAAGTTAATGTGCATAGTGTTAATGTCGGTGAGAAGAAAAATAAAAAACTTTGCGCCACTAATTGCTACCCGCAATTAGTGCGCGTGTGTTTGTGTGAGTTTTTGTCTGACCCTCTGCCTACGAGCAGAGATTAACCGAGTGGAAATTCCGAAGAAGGATAAAGTTTTGTCTGGGGAATATTAAACAATTAATTTTTGCCCGGGCTTTAGGGCCCAGATTCCCCATATTAAAAAAGCCTTGTGCTACATTCAGCCTTGGTGGGGAGGCAGATAAATATCATTTTGTGTTGTTCGTCATTCTGGTGTTGTGCGTCGCTGAAGATATTGTTTCTGAGTGAATTACTCGAGAGGATTAGTCCGAGAGGATTAGTCCGAGGGGATTAGTCCGAGAAGATTACTGCTTATTATTCGTTGTTTATTCCGAAGATACCGAAAGATTATAACTCACTAATAGCGAGTTACCGAAAGTTCCCTTCAGAATAACGCTACAAAACTTGAAAATATGTACAGTACTGTGCGAAAGTATGACAACAAGAACTATTTTATCTTCTATGAGGCATATTGACAGAAAATAAACAATTTAATTAAAGTAATTTTATTTGATTTACTCAACAAATGCTTAAAACAAAAAAAAAATACTTGTTACAAAATAAATTTAATATTTAGTATAATACCCTTTTGCTTTGATCACAGCCTTCATTCTGTCAGGCATTGACATCACAAGCTTCTTCAATGTATATAATGGTATCTTCTACCAAGCAGATTGTATTTGTTCTCAAAGTGTGTCTTGCAAAGTAACATTAGATTTATCAATTTTTTTTATCCAAAATATCCCATAGGTGTTCAATAGGATTGAAATCAGGGCTTTGTGGTGTGCCAATTCAAATTCCGAAGCCTTCCTTTCTCTTTATTTTGAGTTAAGTTATGCTTACAAATGTTTGGACTTTCAAACTGTATTTGAATTTCAGTGAGGTTTTTAGGAAAATCAGCCCTGTACTAATACTAATACGACCGGTAGTGTGCAAAAATGTTTGGAGAGGGGTGATTTTAAACTTTATTTTGTTGCTTCATAAAACATAAAAATAGTTCTTGTCCTAATACTTTTGTACAGTACTGTATATATATATATATATATATATATATAGATAGATAGATAGATAGATAGATAGATAGATAGATAGATAGATCACACAAACTATTTAGGCCTCAGAAAAAAGGCACAAATTGATATGATGTAAAGCATATTAAGTTAACAGACATTTCTCAAAGAAAGTACAAAATAGTCTATAAATTAATAAAAGTTCAATTGACCTGCTTCGGGAGAGACTCCTACATTTAGGTAAGAACAGGCTGAGAATATAGAAATATAGAGATAGATAGATAGATAGATAGATAGATAGATAGATAGATAGATAGATAGATAGATAGATAGATCACGTCTATTGAACAGGTGTAGAGGCTCATCCCTTGTTTCCTTGTTTAGGATGTGGTTTCCGGCTTTCTCATTTCCAATCTTTTCACTCTTACGTAGCCCCCTGCACATCAGTGGCGTTACCGCCTTGCTCGGGGTGATATGATTAAAAAAAAAAAGATAGATAGATCACTCAAACCAATAAGACTTAAGAAAAGAGGACAAACTAATAAAGTATACGCCGAAACAGATCTGTCTGCGGATGAAAATATTTACGCTCTCACACCCTGATTGAGCACTCTGGAAAAATAGTAGACTTTTATAAACAGTAGCTTCTCTGACATGTACGCATCGCTCATTCAGTGAAATGAATTAGAGCGCCCTAGCTATTTGGTGCGTATAATGATATGCGCTAAAATGTCTGCCCACTTCTACCGAACGCCTATAGCCCAGGGGTAGAGTCGCCGACTGACACCATTTCGGTCGGGTTCAATCCTGGTTAAAAAAAGCAATCAGATTCTAAGCGTACTGATGATCTGTGATACGGCGAAACAGATCTGTCTGCGGATAACTGCATATATATTTGTAATTATATGTATATATTAATTGTTTAATACTTAATTATTGGTCCTAATATGGTTAGACCAGTGCCCATTTGTATTAAAAAGTGTTCTATACAATTATATTGTAGAACTTTTGAATACTTTTCATTTTTAAATGAATTATTTTGCTACCTTGGTTTCTACCATGAGTGGAGTTTCAGGCGATTTTTAATAACTGATAAAATCAGTTATTTAAAATCGCCTGAAAACACCACTCATGGTAGAAACCAAGGTAGCGAAATAACTCGTTTAATATATATATATATATATATATATAGATATTTAAAAAACTATATATATATATATATATATAGGGCCTTGAGTAAGTTCTCGCTGTTGTCTGTCAGATAGCATTCCCATAACTACCGAAGTGTAAACTACTTTTTTTCATAGCGTTAAATATGTTGGATTTCGTGCAAAATAAAATGTATTTTCGGGGAATTTTATTGTATGACATTATTCAAAAGAAATCTTCATAAAAATGCACACATAATTCTTATTTAGACTTACGATAACCATTCTCTGCCGAAAACAACATGCAAAGATTGGTTTAAACGATTAAAAAATAATGATTTTGACGTTGAAGATATAGAACGCTCTGGCTTACCGAAAAGTTCTAAAACGAAGTATCTGAGCTATTGCTTCATGAAGACTTTTGTCAATCGCAAGCTGAACTTAAAAGTTGATCACACAGAAATTTCAAATCTTTTAAAAACTTTAGGAATGAGTTAACAGCAAGGACATTGGGTGCCTTACGAGTTGAAGTCGAAAGACATCGAAGGGTGTTTTGTCACGTGGGAACAGCTGCTTAAACGGCAAAAAGGTGTTTATGCATCTTATCGTTACCGGCGATGAAATATGGATACACTACAATAACCGTAAGTGTAGAAGATCGTGGAGTAAGACTGGTCATATATCAACAGCGGCGGCAAAGCCAAATATCCATGGTTCGAATCTTCTACTCTGCATTTGTTGAGATCAGCTGGCTGAAGTTAAATTTGAGCTGCTCTAACCGAATGAAGTCAACACGGAAAATTGCTATCAACAACATTTTATGGATTTGAGCCGATCATTAGAGAGAAAAATGACTGCTATACGAGCAGAGACACGGCAAAGAAATTTTGGACTATGACAACTCAAGTCCAGAGGTTGAGAAACGGGTGTAAAACTACTGGAAAACTGTAAAATGGGAAACCTTAACCCCTACTTGCCGTATTCACAAGACATCACCTCGTCAAAGTATCATTTGTGCTGATCGATGGCACATAACCTGGCTGGGCAGCACTTTTATTCCCATTAAGATGCCAAGAAATGAGTCGACTCGTGGTTAACCTCAAAAAAACGCGTCGTTTTTCCGACGTGTAATTTAAATGCGGCCAGAAAGAGGGGGAAAAATGGTTAGTGGTGAACAATACTTTCAGTGAACATATTCTCAGTAATTTTTGTAAAAAAACATTACTTTTGAGGAAAAAAATCAGTAAGAAGTCATTCAAGGTCTTTGATACATAGATAGGTATGAACACAGATAGATAGATAGATAGATAGATAGATAGATAGATAGATACGAACAGACTGAGATAGATAGATAGATAGATAGATAGATAGATAGATAGATAGATAGATAGATATGAACAGACTGAGTTAGATAGACAGATAGATAGATAGATAGATAGATAGATAGATACGAACAGACTGAGATAGATAGATAGATAGATAGATAGATAGATAGAACAGACTGAGTTAGATAGAGTAGATAGATAGATAGATAGATAGATAGATATGAACAGACTGAGTTAGATAGATAGATAGATAGATAGATAGATAGATAGATATGAACAGACTGAGTTAGATAGATAGATAGATAGATAGATAGATAGATAGATAGATAGATAGATAGATATGAACAGACTGAATAAGATAGATAGATAGATAGATAGATAGATATGAACAGACTGAGTAGATAGATAGATAGATAGATAGATAGATAGATAGACAGACAGACAGACAGACAGACAGACAGATAGATAGATAGATAGATATAAATTGAAGCAAATAAATATACATGAACAGAAATAAATTGATATGATTTTAACACTTAAAATAGACAGAGATCTACATCTGAAAGAATTACATATATAGATTGATAGTTAGATACAGCCAGTCACAACTTGATAGATATAAAGGTATATAATTATTTGTTTTAACATTATTTTTGATCGATATTTGTATTTAAGTAGATATTCTGTTCATAATCAAACAGCATATATATTTATTTCTACCGGCCTGAATATTTACGATAATTTTTTTTCATTTGGCAGAATTCGAGCCTGCTACCCCTATCAACGCAGGGGAAGCCACCAATTGATCTGGCGCAATTTTGACCACTGGAGGGAGAAGCGTCGGATTAATCACTTACCGAAGGGCATTTGTACATATTTGAATGCAATGAATTAAACTGGAATTTAAACTCGGCTCTTCGATTTCTCGTTCCGAACCGATATCCACTGCACCACAACGAGTGCGGAGGGTAAAAATAGATAGCTTTATATGAACAGAATTAAATAAATATTAACATAGATAGATAGATAGATAGATAGATAGATAGATAGATAGATAGATAGATAGATGTAAACAGACTGAGATAGATAGATAGATAGATAAATAGATAGATAGATAGATAGATAGATAGATAGATGTGATCACACTGAGATAGATAGATAGATAGATAGATAGATGTGATCTCACTGAGATAGATAGATAGATAGATAGATAGATAGGAACAGAATGAGATCGATAGATAGATAAATAGATAGATAGATAGATAGATAGATAGATAGATAGATAGGAACAGAATGAGATAGATAGATAGATAGATAGATAGATAGATAGATAGATAAGAACAGAATGAGACAGACAGACAGATAGATAGATAGATAGATAGATAGATAGATAGATAGATAGATAGATAGATAGATAGATAGATAGGAACAGAATGAGATAGATAGATAGATAGATAGATAGATAGGAACAGAATGAGATAGATAGATAGATAGATAGATAGATAGATAGATAGATAGATAGATAGATAGATTTTGAACAGACATAGATAGATAGATAGATAGATAGATAGATAGATAGATAGATAGATAGATAGATAGATAGATAGATAGATTTGGCACATCTACAGCCCAAATACAAATTATACACCCGAAGAAAAGTAAGTAGAAATGTTATTATCTGTCCTCACCAAATCATCACGCTTCTTACTAAATAATAAAAAGAAATCTATGTCACGTCATGATTGCCTTCGCCCGAAAGTCAAATAGCATTTAACAAGTGAAATTCAGCTTCTCTTACTATGAGACTTGGTAAATATGTAGTACGTAATTGACTGCCTTTAACGTCTTTTTGTCCTCTCCTTCCATCCAATTCGACAAATCTGGCGAACGAAAAGAACTTCACAATTTACAATCTCTATCCATTCCAAATCACTTCTGAACTTGCCAAAATAGTAGATCACCTTTAAATACTTGACACAGTCGCTTTTGCACAAACTGAGAAAATTTCTTCGTATTTATCACGAGGAGCCGTCAAGATGAAATACCTGCTAAAGGTAGGGCTTTCTTCATTTGATTTAACTTAGCACATATCTTTCCGCCCATTTGCCTGCTATGATATTACTGCTGATGCGTGCGCACGCATGCGCAGTGAAACGGAATGTATTTAATGAACGACGTTTGTTTGAAAATTAAAGTTCCTGCATTTATTCATGCAGTATGTTTATTGCTATGTAAGTAAATCTGGATGTGCGTTGTAATGCAGTGGATATCGGCTTGGAACGAGAAATTGTGGAGCCGAGTTCGAAATCCAGTTGGATTACTTGTATTCACTTACGCGCAAATACCCTTGGGAAAGGTATTAATCCGTCGCTTTCCTCTAGTTATGGGTTAAATAACAGGACAGATTCAGTTCTATAGCCATGGTTGGCAACCAGTTTATCGCAGAATGTAATAGGAAACGATTGTGGGGTAATCTTCTGCCCAGTCAGTCATGTCTCTTTCGAGACATGATCGCCCAATTGTGTATCATGTATAGCACTTAACTGACTGAAATAAATCTGATGAGGCAAGGTGGAATAATTTATAGCTGAGTTCGAATTCCAGTTGAGTTCATTAAATTCAAATGAGTTAAGGAAATTAGAAAAGGTGCAAATTCCAGTTGAACTCCTTGCATTCACTTACGCAAAAATAACCTTGGAAAAGGTATAAATCAGTCTCTTCCTTCCAGTTATGGGTTAAACAATAGAATCGAATGAGTTCTATAGCCTTGACTGGCAACCAGTCTACCGAAGAAAGCAATGGTAACCTACTGCGGGATAATCTTCTGCCTTGTCAGTCATGTCTCTAAAGAGACATGATCGTCCAAAGCGTGCATCACAAAAGCTATAGAACCCAATATCTTCCATTATTTAACCCATAACTGGAAAGAAGAAACGGATTAATACCTTTTTCCAAGGGTATTTGCGCGTAAGTGAATGCAAGGAATTCAACTAGAATTCGAACTCGACTCCCCGACTTCTCGTTCCGAGCCGATATCTACTGTACTACAACGCACATCCCCAGTGCATAGAATATTGCTGTCGTATATGGTCAGGCGCCCCTGCTGTTCAACTTAGTGTTTCCGACAAGCTCTAAAGGAGAATCTGTAATGTGATAGGTCCAGACTTAGCAACTCGACTCTAGCTAATTTCTTACCGGCGGGATATGGCTTCTATCTGTCTATTCTATAAATATTTTCATGGCTTCTGCTTCAACGAACTTAAGTCACTGGTGCCCCCCACCACAAGAATTTACTCGGGCAACCAGACTGAAAACAAGGTACCACCCTTTTACAGTTAGAGCAACCAAATGTTGCCGACAATTCTACTTTTTCAGTTACTTTTCCTGAACTTCCCGCCTGTGGAACCTTTTTCTATATACTTGCTTCCCTGATGGCTACAACCTCGAGGAAGTTAAATACAATTTCAATACTTATCCACTTGAATCCAGTTTTTTCTACATCACTCTGTATATCTTGTTCTTTTCTTTTTCTGGTCCTGGGTATGACGGTAAACTGCATCCGATAGCAAGGCCTATTATTGCGAGTTTGTGAGAAGAATAAAACCACCTCTTAATTGCTGTTGTTCCCAGGTCCACCCTGACTCGAAGTGGTAGCACCTGTTAGGGTCCCAGCTATGGGCAAATAGTTAACCCCCAAATTGGGGTCAGAACTCTATAAAAGTTTAGCCCGGCGTTGTTCAAGTGTAATGAAAGCTTTTATATATATATTATCGATTTTCTGCACTATTGTAAGAACTGCAACTTTGAAACTTCTGAATATCATTTCTTATGTCTTTGTCTATGCGTGTATCAAATTTGATTAAAATCGCACCACTCCTTCTATAACCCGATTTTTTGATTATCGATTTTCGATATTTATCGGGGGTAGCTCGACACAAAACCTAGCTAAGAACACTCGCAGGCGCTTATAATACAACTGTGTAAATCTTCAAGAAAATCGGTTCAGCCGTTTCGGAGCCTATAGGTAACGGACATACACACAGACACACACACACACATACACACACATACATACACACACACACACACAAAATTCCATTAATAAATAAGTTTAGATTATGCATTATGCCGATGGATTATGCCGTTGGATTACGCATTATGCCGATGGATTATGCCGTTGGCGATCATGGCTCTTCACAACTTCTTGTCTTTTCTAGCTCTTGATACATTTTATTTTTTTATATCTACCTAACCCTTATTGTGCCGTCTGTTTGCTGAAGCTCTCTAGGTAGGTTATGCAATGATTTTTCTGTTTCTCTTGTATCGAATTTTCTAAGCCCTCTTTCCCTTTTATGGTACCCTCCGAACAAATTCCAGCTGGGTCTGCTGTTAGGTATTAGCCAGTTAAGTGTCATACGTGATACACGCTCGGCCGACGATGTTTCTTTCAAGACATGACTAACTTGGCTGAGATTTTTTGCAGTAGATTACCATTACTTTATGCAGTAGACTGGTTGCCAACCAATGATCTAAAACCCAATCTGTCCAGCTATTTAACCCATACAGAAAGGAGAAGAGAAGAATTAATACCTTCCCTAAGAGTAATTGCGTTTTAAGTGATACAACGAATTCAACTTGAATTCGAACTTCATCGCATTCACCTATGCGCAAATACTCTTAGGAAAGTTATTAATCCGTCTCTTCTCACTCCAGCTATGAGGTAAATAGCAGAACATATTCAGTTCTCTGGCCTTGGCTGGAGACCAGTCTACCGCTGAAAGAATTGACAGCCTAGTGCGGGAAAATCTTCGGCCCAATTTCTCTCGAGATCGCCCAAGCTTGTGTCGAGTATGGTACATAACAGAATGATTTACTGATACAGGTCCTACTAATTTACTCATAGCTGTAGTATGAAAAGGTCGATTTATATATTTTCACGTGTACGTGAATCTAACGATCCCGATTTTGCTATCTGAGACGTTATACATTACATCAGTTATACACCCGAGTTTACAGCACCTGGTTTTTCTAAGAAATCCTCCATCTAGATACCGACCAGGTTCGATGTTGCTTAACTTAAGAAATTGTACGAGAATCGGGGAAGTAGATATGAAATATTGTGCTGGCTAGGATTCACCGATTGTAACTTTGTTTGTTTTTTTTTTCTTTCTCTAAGGTGTCTACATGCCAAATTTTAGCAATAAATCATAATTTCTGGATGTAAAAGAAAGTAAAAAAATTAAGCAAATATTTTCTTTTTTGGCGCAAACTAAAATTTTTTCTGACACTATTTAATGTTTTAAAGCCAAATCTGATATTGCTCGGTCAAATATTCAATATCACATAAATAGATAAGAAGATAATGTCAATGACCTTTGAACACTTTCACAGACACAGACAGGTATATGAAAGCACAGACACACACAGACACATTATATATATATATATTTCATGAATACTCATACTTGAGTAAATTCTCTTTTTTAATAATAATTAAACAGCAGATTTATTTACATCTACTGACCTAAATAATCGAGAAATTTTGTTAGGAAAATATGCGTGCTTCTACTTGATTCGAAACTGTGACCCTAGGAAACCTTTATTAGATCTAACCTGTCTTAATCGCTTAACCGCGCAGGACTCACGATCAAACAAAGCTCGAATAGTGCTTTTAAACACACACTTTCTCGATTTTACGAAATATTCATATCTGCTCTGTTTTGTATCCTAATGTAAACAAAGGTATTTTATTTACGAAATCCATTATGAAAAGGATTAACTCCGACAAATTACTAATTTATTTGTTTAAACATGAATTTTTTTAATGTATACTCGTATTTGAGTAGATACTCTGTCTTTTTTTATAATTAGACATTATTTATTTACATGTTTAATTATATATATATATATATATATATATATATATATATATATATATATATATGTCTGTAAATTCAGATAAAACTTAATGGGGAAATAGTCATTTTCAACATGTCATTTTAAGGCATGCATTCTTCGACCCCTTCTAAACAGAGAATGAAGAAAATTCTAAGCCCAGATGTTAGATTAGGTAAAGGAAGAGGTTGGGATGTATTGGTTTTCATTGGGTTGGGCTGGGGGAAGGAGTTAATAGTAATTCTTCCTTGGTAGTGGGAGTTATGTGGCCTGACCCTAGGGTTGGCAGAGGAGGTTATGTGGAGGTAACTGCAGGGTCAACTTTTTTTTAAAAAATTGAAATTTTTTAATTGGGACTAACTGGAAGGATAGGATAATTGTTGTAATTTATACTTATTTCTATGGCAACACATACTTATTATCTCCCCTCGTTTGTTAAGGAGTATAATTTGGTCTTGAAATTTTAAAGTTTTAATTTCTCCTGTCAAACATAGATTACATATATCTCTTAAGCTCTTAGGGGTCCTAGCCTTGCCTATGGTTTCCCATTTTATTTGAGGATCTAAGTTACTTTCTTTTAATGCCCAGTATTTGATATTTTAAACTAGGGTTGGTAAAGGAGTGTCTGTGGGACACCCTCTATATACCACACACACACACACACACACACACACATATACATATATATATATATATATATATATATAGGGTGTCCATAAAGTCCATGTGCACTTTAAAAAATTATGACTTTTGTATTTGTAATGGAAATCATCTGTAAAATATGATCTTTGACAATTAAACTTGAAAGACAATACAGTGTTTCAAGAAGATGCAGTTCCTTGTCACTTTGCTCTGCGTGTTAGTTTCTGAATCAGGTGTTTCCTAACAGATGGATCGGAAGGGGTCGACCATTTTATTGGCTTCCACGTTCGCCAGATTTGTCTCCATTAGATTTTTTTCAATTGAAAACAATTGTGTTTGCAATCAAATCTAGTTCATTAGAAGATTTGAAAGCGAAAATAACTAATGTGATTTCAGGCATTACTGTAAATCAGTTGGCAAATGTTTTCCGTGAACTGCAAAATCGTATAGGCTAAACTATCGCCCGGTTTGACACTCCACCCACGTCTATTGAACAGGTGTAGAGGCTCATCCCTTGTTCCCTGTTTAGGATGTGGTCTCCGGCTTTCTCATTTCCAATCTTTTCACCCTTAAGTAGAAACCTGCACATTCGTGGCGTTACGGCCTTGCTCGGGGTGATATGATTAAAAAAAAAATTAAAAGAACAATGTATTGCTATTGGACATGTGGAAACTTTTATATAATTTCAATTAAACCTTAAAAAATTTGAGCTTACTTCTTTCTAATTCTTTTATAAATTATTTCTATCACAAGTACAAATAAAACTATAATTTTTTAAATGCACACGAACTTTATAGGCACCCTATATATATATATATATATATATATATATATATATATATAGGGTGTAATATATATTACAATATGTAATATATATAGGGTGTAATATATATTACAATATGTAATATATATTACAGTTTTAAACTGTAATATATATTACAGTTTAAAAATCAAATATTGCCTTGTAGCAAGGAAAGTGTAACAACATTTAAAAAAATAAATAAACGTTATGAAGAATTTTTAAATTCAAAGTCAGTAATAATGTAAGCAACATGCACATGTAAAGATATGTGCTCACGTGCATTTTCTAACGTATTTTTACGTCATTTAAAATCTGTAACAACCCATATATATATATATATATATATATATATATATATATATATATATGTTTGCTTCTCAGTCTGTTCATCATCAATATATTGTTTTCAGTTCTCTATCTATCTATCTATCTATCTATCTATCTATCCCTTCCTGACCATATCTATTTTCATATGTGTATTTGTGTATAATGCATTTCTTTTCATTGCTTACATTTAAATCAAATGGTATTGGACAGTTAAATAGTGACTTATTTTAATACCATACACATTTCGTGACATTGAATAAATTTCAAATCAAATTAATCAAAAACACTAGTTGAAAACTCACCTATTTTATTCGTAATTTACTCGCTATACCCACTCGTAGAACTATAAAAAGCTAAACCAATCCAAGCGTGTCAGATATCTCGATGAAGCTAATCTCCTCCAAGTATTCTCCCCCTGGGTTTTATTCCATATGCAAGCTTGGCTTTTTTGGCAAATAGCAGCCAGTAAATGAGTCTGGAAGGGTCAAGTAATTGTTCCTCTGCTGCTTTTTCTTTTATATACTTTGGCGCTGTGCCACATTTCACTGGTCGAAAAGGTTGCCTCGGCAACTTCGATCGAACATCTGTTAGGGTCAGCGTCAAGCAGTTTGAAATTTGGCCTTTTACTAGATGTGCTAAGAACACTCAAATATTGTACTCGAGAAATTGATTTTTGGCGAGCTGAAAAGAATTTTCAAATGACGTAGCTTTGTTCACTTTACCTTTCCAAAGTGTGCTACTGACCCTAACAAATATCAATTCCTTGCCGTTTTGAACTAGGAAATTAATCATTTGTACCAAGATTTGTCTGCTATTAGAATTTCTTGGCAACAAGCTTAGGCGTGTTAAAATCCTTGCAGTGTTTAGTATTCTTGACGTCATGGCTAACGGTTTTTATAGAAATTTAAGAAGTCTACGTTTTGTTTATATTCGTAAGCTAATCGCTTTGTAAATTTTAATTAATTTCTTTGGACAAAACAAATGAAAATTTATTGTACTAAGCTACAGGCATTAATAAAGGCAGCTGTACTTTATCTGTGTACCCTTCTTTCCAAAAGAAGTGTGTGTGTAATATATATTAATATATATATTATGTATATATTACAATATGTAATATATATAGGGTGTAATATATATTACAATATGTAATATATATTACAGTTTTAAACTGTAATACATATTACAGTTTAAAAATCAAATATTGCCTTATAGCAAGGAAAGTGTAACAACATTTAAAAAAATAAAGAAACGTTATGAAGTCAGTAATAATGTAAGCAACATGCACATGTAAAGATATGTGCTCACGTGCATTTTCTAACGTATTTTTACGTCATTTAAAAATTTTAACAACCCATATATATATATATATATATATATATATATATATATATATATCTTTGCTTCTCAGTCTGTTCATCATCAATATATTGTTTTCAGTTCATTATCTATCTATCTATCTATCTATCTATCTATCTATCTATCTATCTATCTATCTATACCTTCCTGACCATATCTATTTTCATATGTGTATTTGTGTATAATTGTGTACCCTTCTTCCCAAAACTTGGTTTTGATCAGTCAATGTATGGCTGTTTTACATCGGATCAGACTAACGGAAGTCACTTAATCGTCTCTATTACAATAAAAACCGTTGTATATACAGTACTGTGCAAAAGTATTAGGACAAGAACTATTTTATTTTTATGAGGCATTAAATTAAAATCTATAATCCCTCCTGTCCAAATACTTTTGCACACTACCGGTAGTGTGCAAAAGTATTAGGACAGGAGTGATTTTCCTAAACCCCCCCACTGAAATTCAAATACAGGGTGAAAAGCCAAACCTTTGTAAGAATTATTTAACTAAAAAGGCAGAGGAAGGAAGGCTTCGGAATTTGAAATTGTCCCCACAAAGCCCTTATCTCAATCCTATTGAACATGTATAGGATATTTTGGATAAAAAAATAAAACTAATGTTACTTCACAAGACACACTTCGGGAGCAAATACAAGCTGCTTGGCAGGAGATATCATTATATATATTGAAGAAGCTTGTGATGTCAATGCCTGACAGAATGAAGGCTATGATCAAAGAAAAAGGCTATTATACTAAATATTAAATTTATTTCGTAACAAGTATTTGTATCGATAAAGCATTTGTTGAGTAAATCAAATAAAATTACTTCAATGGTTATTTTCTGTCAATATGCCTCATATAAGATAAAATAGTTCTTGTCCTAATACTTTTGCACAGTTCTCTCTCTCTCTCTCTCTCTCTCTCTCTCTATATATATATATATATATATATATATATATATATATATATATATAATTTTTTAAAGCAGTAAACTCTAGCATCTACGCATCGTTCATTCAGTAATGAATTAGAACACTCTCAGTTACTGGCATATGTTTACATGGTATATCACACCCTACAAGTCTGCTTTCTTCTACCGAGCACCCATAGCTCTGAAGCAGAATCGCCGTCGGGTTTCAATCCTGGCTAAAAGCAGTCGGATGTCTAACCGTACTGATGAGCTGTGATACAGCGAAACAGATGTCTGCGGATGATATATATATATATATATATATATATATATATATATATATGGTGTCTATACAGTACGTGTGCATTTTCAAAAAATTATAACTTTACTTCTATTTGCGATAGAAATAATTTGCAAAAAGGATTAGAAACTAATTAATCTATATTTTCTTAGGTTTTGTTGAATTTGTATTTAAGTTTCCACATGTCATCAGCAATACAAAGGGTAATACGATTCTGCCGTTCACAGAAGACATTTGCAAACTGATTTACAGTAATGCCTGAAATCACATTAGTTATTTTAGCTTTCAAATCTTCTAATGAACTAGATTTAGTTGCATACACAATTGTTTTCACATGAAAACAAATCTAATGGAGTCATATCTGGCGAACGTGAAGGCCTATACAATGGTCCACCCCTTCCGATCTATCTGTTAGAAAATTCCTGCGTGTTAAACAGTTTAAAAACTGTCTAACACGCAGAGCAAATTTACAAGGAACTCCATCTTTTTTGAAACACTGTTTTATCTTACAAGTTTAATTGTTCAAGTTAAGCTCATTTTTGACAGATTATTTCTATCACAAATATAAATAAAGTTATAAATTTATAAAAGTGCACACGGACTTTATGGACGCCCTATATATATATATATATATATATATATATATATATATATATATATATATAGCTTATCTGAAGTTATTAAACAAATCATATAAACTTCAATAATTCAAATTTGGTTTGAAAAAATTATCAAATTTCAAACGATAAATATAGATGTCAAAATAAAAGCTAGAGTTTCTGGCAGTACTAATATGTTTTATTGAAGTTATTGAAATTATTTGATGTATCCTGCAAAACTGCTTTGTGAAGTTATTCGACAACATCAAATTATTACTTTTTAATTCAACAGAAAAATAAATACGTTATCAAAAATTGATCCACTTCTATAACAGAACAAATAACAACTAAACGGTAAATTTATTCAATAAAATCACCATTGACTTTAACCATCGCCTCCAGATGCCTACGAAATCGTCTGAAACTTTTCTGAACAATCTCATTGCCTGAATTTTTGAAAGCTGTCATAATCATTGCCTTCAATCTATCATTTGTGCTACAAGGTGTTTTGTTGGTCTTTCGCTCAACTGCGTCCCACACTCAAGAGGGTTGCAGTCTGGCGGCCAGGATTATCGAGTGACGTAGTTGCAGGAATTGTCTGACAGCCATCACTGGGTTTTCCTTCTTGTGTAGCATGGTCCATAATAGTGTGCTTCAGTAAATAAATGGCAGAAAAAGTCTAGGAGAAATGACTAAAAGACGAAACTCAGTAAGATCTACAAACGAAAGGAAATTGTGGTGAGCCATAATTACCTACGCCCCGTTGAGTCACGGCACATAAACAACAACAGCATGAGTAGAAGGAATGAGAAAGTGAAAAAAAAAAAAAGAAACAAAACAGAATATCGTAATATTTTGTGATTAATATTAATCTAAAAGAGACGTTTTCCACTTTTATCAGCAAAATCATATTTGCTGGCCAACATATTGTATCGAGAAATAATACGGCGCAAGACGATAATGAAGAAAAATTGCATTGAAATTGTTTCGATGTTGCAAGATGAAGAAAAATTAATTCGGACGAACGATTTTATATTAGTGTGGTACATGAAAATGATACGCTATTATCATATTCATGTACACTTTCTGTTTTTCTCTCTTTCTGTGTTTTTATTAACTTTATTCTTTCTATTTTTTTCTATCTATCTTTCTTCTTTGTTTGCGTTTTTATCTTTCTTTTTCTTTTGTTGTTTTTTCATACTTTCTGTTATCTATCTTTCTTTTTCTTCCCTGAATTTATCTTCTTTTTGCGTTTTTCTTTCTTACTTTCTTTCTTTCTTTCTTTCTTTCTTTGTATTTATGACTTTATCCTTTATTAATTTGGTTCTTTCTTTCTTTCTTTCTTTCTTTCTTTCTTTTCTTTACTTATCCTTTTTTTCTTTCTGTTTTGCCTATCGTCCTTTCTGTATCTATATTCATTCATTCATTCTTTCTTTCTTTCTTTTTTCTCTCTTTCTCGCTTTCTTCCTTTTTGTCTATTTATTCACTTGATTCTTTCTGTCTATATTTCTATCTTTCTTTCTTCTTTCTCTGTGTTTATATCTATCTTTTTCTTCTGTTCTTTTTTCATTTTTTCTGTTATCTTTCTATTTTTTTCTTATTTTTTTTCTTTTCTGTTATCTTTCTATTTTTTCTTCCCTAAATTTACCTTTTTTTAATTTTTTTTTCATTCGTTCTGTGTAAATTTCTTTCGATTTTCTTTTTTCTTTCTGTCGTTTTTTTTTTTCGTTCTTTATTTTTATTTTCATTCGTATTTTTTATCTTTTTTATTTTTCCTTCTTTACTCTCTCCGTATTTATACTTTTTCTTTTTCTTTCTTTTTTTCGTTTCTTTAAACTTTCTTTTATGCCTCTCTGTATTTATCTTCTTTCTTTCTTTCTTTCTTTCTTTCTTTCTTTCTTTACGGTCAAATCAGGTTAAAAAAACCGGTTCTGGTAAGTAGCTTGATAAGTGATCGCTTGGGATTATCAGGTACTCTAAGCTTGAATGTCAGTTAGTTAGTTAAGTGCCATACGTGAAACGCGCTTGGGCGATCATGTCTCGAATATGACTGACTGGGCAGAAGATTATCTGGCAGTAGGTTGCCATTGCTTGCTGCGGTAGATTAGTTGCCAGCCAAGGCTATAGAACCCAATCTGTTCTGTTATTTAACCCATAACTGGAAGGAAGAGACAGATTAATACCATTCCCAAGGTTATTTGCGCGTAAGTGAATGCGATGAATTCAACTGGAATTCGAACTCGGCTCCCCGATTTCTCGTTCCGAGCCGACATCCACTGCACCACAACGCACATCCAAGCTTGAATATACTAGTTGCATAATGGCTAATATCTCGGCATTAGTGATCGGAAAGGCGACTTCCATTACTCGTTAGATTCATTATATTGTCTTACGCGTAAATACCCTTGGGGAAGATAGGGATCCACCTTTCCCCCCCCCCCCACCAACTATGGGTTATTTAGTAAGGCTAGTAAAACTAAATTATCATTATCTACAAACAAAAATAATTCTTAAAGTCTAAAAATATTTGTTGGTTTTAAATAACCATTAATAAACCTTTCTTTCTTTTCTTGTTTCTTTCTCATTCATATTAATTGATCGATTAATTTATTTCTCTCGAAAATATCAACTAGTCTCTCAGCATCTGAAATTTCAATGTATGTATGCTTATATGTATAAACGTATCTATATTTCTGTTCGTTTTCGACATAAATATGCTAAGACTAGCAGTATAGTCCGGCGTTGCTCGGGTGTAATGAAAGCTTTAAAACTAATCCATGGTCCTGAAACTCAGACTCTTTGGACGATGGCACAAAAGACTAAAAAGCAATAGTTGTTTCCTGTTAAAGCGAAACCGTAGACTGAAAGAAAAATGAATGGATGTAAGTCAAATTTTGATTTCCTGGTATCGACATCAAATAAGTTTTTTCCGCCGTAAACTGGATTTTGAAGGCTAAATAAGTCCTCTGAGTAAATGGTATCAAATCTGAGACTAAGAACTACAATTATACCTACTTAGAGCCAAACCCGAAGCAAAACCTAAAATAAAAGGGCTGAAAAAAATACAGACATACAGGCAGATAAACAGACACACACACAAACATCTTGCCTTTTTTATATATATATATATATATAATATATACACTCTTGTAAGAACTGCAACCTTGAAACTTCTGAATATTTTTTCTTGCGTCTTTTTCTATGAGTGTATCAAATTTGATTAAAATCGGACCACTCTTTCTTTTACCAGATTTTTTCGATTATCGATTTTCGATATTTATCGGGGGCACTTCGACAAAAAACCTAGCTAAGAACTCTCGCAGACGCTTATAGTACAACTGCATAAATTTTCAAGAAAATCGGTTCTGCCGTTTCGGAGTCTATAGGTAACGGACACACACGGACACACACACATACACCCAGACAATGTTCCATTTAGAAATCAGTTTAGATGTTTGATCATATATATATATATTTGTTATTTTCGTACATAATTTATCGTAAATAATCAGGCCGGTAGAAATAAATATATAATATACTGTGTGTATGGTTAGGTCTTGAAGGCTGTCACAATGCGTTTAGTCAAATAAAGGAAGGTAAAGAAGTTTTTGGGTATTACCTATTTATCATACATTAATATTTTGGGTATTACCTATTTATTATACATTAATATTTCGAGATCAAAATCTCATCTTCAGAATGGCAGAAGAGCTCTTCTCTTAATTATTAATACCTTTCCCAAGGGTATTTGCGAACAAGTGAATGCGATGAATTCAACTGGAATTTGAACTCCGCTACCCAGTTTCTTGTTCCTAGTCGATATCCAGTGCACCACAAGGTACTTATTTTAAATGCTGGATTGTTAAGTGGAACACTTCGCTACAATGGCAAGATAATCTATCGCTGTGATAACAAACGGAATTTCGCTTGCAATCTGTGTAACAGCGTGTACGTCAGCGAGGGTGTTTACTCGGCATTCTTCTTCTTCTATGTGCCTAGTCCTTTCAGGACGTAGGCGATCATGGCTTTCCATATCTCCCTATCTCTGTTAGCTCTTAGCACGCTTACTCTTGTTACCCCAGCTCTGCTATCCACCTGCTCAGGCCCTTCAAATATGTTATCCGCTGTCTTTCTATCTGACCCGTGTGTATCACGATCTCCAAGCATTCCTTCGTCATCACATGTCTCAAGAACTTCAGCTGTCTCTTCCTGATGTTCAGTATTAATTTCGTTTTCGTTTCTATCCTTTCTAAAACCTCATCATTATATTCGCAGTACACATTTAAGTTGCTTCAAGTTTTTCCTTCATCATTGAGGAGATTGTCCAGCATTTACTGCCATATTGATGTCACATAGTAATCCAGAACTCTTATTTGTTTCTAGCGAAATTTTCTTGTCTCAGATACTGGAATGCGTTCTTGGCCTTTCCAATTCGCCTTCGGATCTCAGTGTTACACTTTCTATCTTCCGGTAGGACACTTCCCAAGTACTTAATTTTTTTTAAAATTGGCATTTTGGGCTCCTCCGTTTGCTAATGACAATGCATTCGGTTTTCTTGCAGCTTATTTGTAGTCAATTCTTGTCACTCTCTTCAGCTACCTTCTGTAGGAGTTCTTGTAGTTTCTTTTCTGTGTCAGCTATCAGCACACTATCATCTGCGTATCTTATTCAGATTGTGACCGTCAATGACAAATTCTGGAATAACTTCTAGGGTCCTCTATTTATCAGGATTCAGACAATGAATTTCGTTATGTGGCCCATCAAAATGATTTTTCGATGGAGTTCGCATTCGATTGCACTTGACTTCTAAGGCAGTGCAATGAAAATTGATTTGCTTATGTCGTCTGGCATTACACTACTGTTGTAGATTTAATTTATTATTTTTGTTATTTTCTATATGTCAAAATCTTTTAAAGCTGTCAGTATCTCTATTACAAAGCCATCTGGTCCAGCTGCTTTGTTCTTATTCAGTTTGGCCATTGCAGCTTACACTTCGGATTTTACTATTTCCTGTCTGTCAGCATATTTGTTTACTATTGGTTGCTCTCTCTTGTCTTGGATTAGATATTTAATATATTCTTTCAGTTCCTGGAGTATTTCCTCTCTCTCGAATATAATCGTTCCATCCTTGGATTTTATGCACCCTGTTGAGGAGCATGTTCTTTGACCTATCAGTTCCCTTAGTTCTTTATGCATTTCTCCTCTATTAGTCTTGCTCAATCTCTCTACTTCGGCACATTTGTTGTTGAGCTATTCCTCTTTAGCCTATCTGCTCTTGATCCTCATTTCATTTTGTAGTTTCTTGTATTCTGTTCCATGTCTTGACATAGTTTTCTGTCTCCTTTGCATTATGTCAAGAATCTCTTCAGTCATCCACACTTCTGCGTCTGATTTCCTCTGGGATCATGTTGTTTGCTGATCTCATAACCGCTTATTTAAGTGCGTCTCATTTCGAATTTAAATTTCCCATTTGTTCTTCGTATTTGTTTCTCACACTGTCAGTGTATATTTTTTCTGCAGGTTGAGGTCATTCCAGAGCGGGTTATGCTGCAGTCTGGGTGCTGACCAAGACTTCTTTAGCCTCCGAAGTTTCACCCTTAGTTTGCAAATAACTGGAAGGTGCTCGCTTCCATAGTCGGCACTTCGATAGGTTTTGCATTAAACCACTGAGTCTTTTGTTTATGGTTACATAATCGGTTTTGTTTTTCATGTCGACCCTGAGCTTCTCCATATTCATAAACCTCGTGGGTGTTCTTGAAAGCATGTGCTGGTTTTCACCTGGTCATTCACATTACACCACTGAATCCAACTTTCACCACGCTCGTTGCGGATAGCTAATCAAAGGTTGACAGTTGCCTCCCATTCTTCTTGCTTACTTTGGCATTTAAATCCCCCATGATGATTCTAATTTCTTAGGTTTTACACTGAGTCTTGGCATTGTCAAGAGTGGAGTAGAAAGATTCTGTTTTTTCCACAGTGCTTTGCGTTGTTGGTGCATAGACGACTATAATTGCTATGTTAAAGGCTCTCCATTTCCGTTTGATCAATAGAACACTTTCTGGCAGTCTCCCAGAATACATTTTTTTAATCGTGTCCCTCCAAGCAAGGTATTTACTGCCACTGTTGTGCAGGGGATTACATAGGAAGTATGTTATGAAGAGAGAGGGAGAGAGAGGGAGAGAGAGAGGTTGCAGGGGGTGTCAGGAAGAGAGTAGGAGAGGGAAGAGATTACTGATGAGAGTGGGATGGACGAGGAGGAATGTTATTGTAAGAATCTTATAGAACAACCAGCCAGTAATCAACTAAAATAGAAGTTGAGTCTAACTGACAAAAAAACAACAGGACAAATTGGTAGGTGGTTTAAATAATAACCTAGGAGATTCCATTCTGTTACAGGCAAGTCTATTCTGTAAGCAGTGATTGGCTGATAATTTTAGTGTGTACATTGAGCTCCATAAATATTGAGCACCATATCCACCATTTGTCTTTGGACAACATAGGGACATGTATTCAGTTACAACCCTGTTTATTTTTGTCTGCCAACTGGATGCTAGTTGGACACATCAGGAAGGTGAGTCTCACACTCTTGAATGTACACCTTCCTACAGGGAAACAAAAGAAGACCACCATATTGAAAGGTAAGTTATTTGACTTCTATAGTTATGTGGAGTAAGATGTTGCAGGGGGTGTCAGGAAGAGAGTAGGAGAAAGAAGAGTGTACTGATGAGGGTGGGGTGTATGTAGAAAAGCATGAGATAGAGGATGTAAGTTAGTGAGACAGGAGATGACTATTGACTTTACATTTAAATTTTTGGAGATTGTAACTGTCGGGAAAGCAAGTATGCGGAAGAGAATTCCACAAGCGGGAATTTTTTTCGTCCAGTATTAAGCCGACTCTCTTTTCGTAATTTTTACCTCCTGCATATATGAACCTGTCGTTGTCCATTGGCCATCTAGTTTCGCATATGTCCAGATTTTTTATTTATTTTCAATCTGCTTATTTCCTGCTTGACAAGTCACAAATGGCGCACATTGAATTTTGGGTCTCAAGTTTCACCACAAGCTTATGACTCATTTAATGGTTTAAGACTTCTCATTATAAATTTTCTGCGCGCTTATTTACATTATCTTTAAGAAAATATAGAGTTTTACGTGGTTTTAAGGAAGTGATAATAAGTTTCGACGGCTGAGGAATGAAAAAATAACAAATAAATATAAAAGCAAAACAAACTAAAGAAATGTATTTTTCTTTTTCCCGCAATTTCTTATTTGACTTCCTGTTGTTCGGAGATTGCGCATGAGAGGATCTACTGTTTTGATGGGGGACGGGTCTCAATACACACTGTAAAATGAGAGAATATTAAGTGGTTTGCATGTGTCCTCATGCAGTAACAGTAAGACGGAAATTCATTATTTTAACATGGAAAGAAGAATTTGCGCAGTTTTTTTAATTTCATTTAGTTTATTGAATTTGAGAGACATAATGATTGCGATAAAAAAAAGCGCGCCAATGGTACACAATAGAAAAAGCTTTCAGTGACAGCTCCCTAAAAAAGTGCTTTCAGTGGGAGCTCCCTAAAAAAGTGCTTTCATTGGGAGCTCCCTGAAACAAAAAAAAAGTTTTCAAAATTTACAATATTTTCATAATCTTCTGAGTAACATAAAAATATTTTTGAAATGAAGTATTATTCTCAGGATAAACTTCTCTGGTGAATCTGTTTAGAACAAAACTATCCCCAAATTCCTGTTCTTTGTAATACTTTATAAATTTGTCTTTTGGTTATAACTCATGCCTTTATTCTGTCATGTGAGTATCAAATTTTCTAAACATTCTTTCCTCATTATATGCGTTAGAGATTTCTAATATGACTCACTCTAAGAATCACTATAGAAGTTTGTTTTATTCGCAATCATAACTTGATGTTTTCTCAGATAACCTTGCATGAGTAAAGTTTGATTTCATTTATATATATATATATTTTTTTTTTTAATCATTTCACTCCGAGCAAGGCGGAAATGCCACTGATGTGCAGAGGGCTACATAAATGTAAAAAGATTAATTAGAAAAGAGTGAGGAGTACAAACTAGTTAGAAAGGAACAATAGAAAGCTGAGAAAGCAGGTGCGATGACAGATACATAGGTGGAGAGAAAGGGAAGGTTATACAGGGGAGGGGAGAGAGCTAGAGTCCAGTGGTTAGTAAATGAGAATTGACTTTGCATTTAAATTTCTGGAGGTTGTAGCCGTCAGGAAAGCAAGAATATGGGAGCGAGTTCCACAGGCGGGAAGTGCGAGAGAAGAAGCTGCAGGAGTAGAATTGTCATCTGCATTTGGCTAACCTGTCTGTGAATGGGTGGGACCCAGTTGCCAGTCTGGTTGCACGAGTAAACACCTATTGAGGAGGCATCAGTGACTTAAGTTCGTCTGAGCAGAAGCCATGAAAGTATTTATAGAAGAGACAATGGGAGGCCACATTTCGACGATGGGGAAGTGGCTGCAGTCGAGCCGCCAGATCAGTACTTATCACATTACAGACTCTCCTTTGGAGCCTGTCAAGAACACTGAGGAGAACGGCAGGGGCACTTGACCATAAATGGCAGCAGTACTCCATGCACGGACGGATGGTTGACTTGTATATATGCAGGATGGATTCAGGTGGAAAAAACATCCTGGATCGACATAGTGACCCAACCTTCTCCGAATATGCTATCTATTATTAAGTTTTGTGGGTAATATAGCACGCAGAAATTATTTTATTACATTTATCATCAGTTTATTTTTTTAATGTGACACTGAGTTCAAAGGCGAATTGGCATAGCCAAGGATGTATTCCAGAAGCTCACTATAATATTGAGATAAAGGAAAGTTTCCCTGCAAACAAAGAAGAGAGTACTGGATTGTGATGTGATGACTGTTGTTCAATAAAGCAGTGAATGCTGGATGCTCTACTCAAAGATGAAGGAAAAACTTGAAGCAGTTTAAATTTGGTTCTACAGAAAGATGCTGAGGATGCCAAGGACCGAACTTGTGAGCAATGATGAGGTTTTGCAGAGGATGGAAACGAAAATGAAACTAATTCTTAAGATCAGAAAAAGGCAGGTGAAGTTCTTTTGACAAGTAATGAAGAAAGAGGGCTTAGAGAATCTGATACTTACAGGTCAGAAAGAAAGAAAGAAAGAAAAAAAGAAAGAAAGAAAGAAAGAAAAGGGAACATACTTGTTGGGCCTGAGCATATGGGTGGTCTCTCAGATTATAGGATATAAATCCTATATCATCCAACAATTAACTAAAACACAAAAAGTAAATTTTGTCAATTTTTCTTAACACCTAAGAAAATGGGTATGCGGTTTCGATTCAGTCACATGACTGGATTCCACTTATTGACCGCGTCAAATCTCAGTCAACTGGGAGCAGTAATTAGAGACGACACGCTTAAATAGGCACCTCAACTCTATCGCGAAAAAAACTGCATAATTACTTTAAACTGAATTTTTTAAAATGAAAATGTTTTCTTAAAACTTTTCTCTTTCGTTTTAATTGAAAGCTAATTAATTAAATTTACTATTTTCAATAAGCAAAATACTCTCTGGTCTATTTCAAACAGAAATTATATTGAATGGAATGTAAAAGTCTCAGATTTTTTTAAAGTTTTGAATTTTGCCGCCATTTATGAGCGATCGACACATTTGTAAACAAAATATAATTTTCGGTTTTAAAAATCTTACAAAAATAAAATATTCATCTGACACATTATTTTTAAAAAGTTAGCAAATTTTATATTAAAATTAATCTGATTTACATAAGTATTACTTATGTATTGCGTGAAATTTAGAATAAAACTATTTCTTAATCACAGATTTGAACTGTTTCACCTATCCGCACCGTAAATCAAGAAATTGTTGACAGGTTCTTAATTGGAGATAAAAGCGTTTATAAGTGACAAAATTGTACACATTTTTTCGGGTAATGGAGAATTCTCTGATCTTTAAATTTACACATAGAAATTACCATATAAAAAAAAATCTTCAAATACACACACAGAAAAATACGAAGGACAAACGATTTGTATTAAACTTTTCAATTTTCGATATTCAATATAATCATCAATTCTTAACTAAAAACTCTAACCGCAAAAAATCTTTGAAGATTTTCAAAATATTTTTGAATTTTTATAAGTTATTATAATAAAAAAATGAAAACAGTTCATTAAAATTTCATTAGTAATCGAATTTGTTTTTCTTCAGACTATAATGTCCTTAATTTTTTTTATTTATTCAAGCAATAAAAAGCTTATAAAATTAAATAATATCAAAGTTTTATTGCAATTCTTATTTTACTTTTCGGAGCAGATTTTTGGATACAGAGGCCAAATTAAAAAAATAAGTAGATGATTTAGATTCCCCAATCGGGAAGCCGAGTTCGAATTCCAGTTGATTTTTTTAAATTCACTTACGCACAAATAATAAACTTTTCAATTTTCAATCTTTCGAGACATGATCGCCCAAAGAGTGTATCACATATGGCACTTAACGGACTGACTGTTGTGGGAGCATTACCCACATATGAGAGTGAACTCATCCAGATTCTATTTAAGCCAGGAGACAGTACTTGGCGAGGGACTAAGTCGAATAATTGGGCACCTCGGCGTGGTGTAATGGTTAGCAAGCTTGTCTCGCTATAACCAGTAACAACTGAGTAGTGAGTTCGATCCTCACTGGGTGTCCCATACTTTCGGCCTTGTGCCACATCTAAGCAGCGCTTAATAAATCAACTAAGTCGAATAATTCGCTTCGGCCTTCGTGCTGGGCCCCAAAATGACTAGTTTAAGACCAGTTTTGTACCTATTCACCGCGGTGTATAGGTAATGTTTTGACCAGTACCTGGGCGTATGCGCTCAGGTTCCCCACGTAAAAAAAGACCTTGTGTCACATCTCTCTCAGGTGGGGGAGAAGGGTAAATATTACTAAGTCGAGTGACTGTAGTAGTAGCACTATTGCGATACTTCAAGACTCTGCTAAGTGCTTATATTTGATTGACTATCTGCATTTATTATATGTTGTATTGTACTTGGTATTGTTGTCAATATATGTATTTAACCCAATCAGTTGCATTCATGTTTTTTTGAGTGGTCTTAATACAAATGCCACATCACTGACATATACACATTCTGCTACTATCAACTATAAGCTTTGAATTTTTGTGGAATATTTAACTACTTACATTTTTTCTTGGAACGTTTAACTCATACAAATTAATTAGGTACATACATTTTCTATTTGAACATTTTTTCCTTACCAATTTGTTAATTTGTTTAGTTAATAAAATTTTACTTTAACATACAAGACGAAATATTTTATGCGTCCACATTCCAACATCCAAACTTCAATCTTTTTTTTTTAATCATTTCACCCCGAGCAAGGCGGAAATGCCACTGATGTGCAGGGGGCTACATAAATGTAAAAAGATTAATTAGAAAAGAGTGAGGAGTACAAACTAGTTAGAAAGGAACAATAGAAAGCTGAGAAAGCAGGTGCGATGACAGATACATAGGTGGAGAGAAAGGGAAGGTTATACAGGGGTGGGGAGAGAGCTAGAGTCCAGTGGTTAGTAAATGAGTATTGACTTTGCATTTAAATTTCTGGAGGTTGTAGCCGTCAGGAAAGCAAGAATACGGGAGCGAGTTCCACAGGCGGGAAGTGCGAGCGAAGGAGTTGCAGGAGTAGAATTGTCGTCTGCATTTGGCTAACCTGACTGTGAATGGGTGGGACCCAGTTGCCAGTCTGGTTGCACGAGTAAACACCTGTTGAGGAGGCATCAGTGACTTAAGTTCGTCTGAGCAGAAGCCATGAAAGTATTTATAGAAGAGACAAAGGGAGGCCACATTTCGACGATGGGGAAGTGGCTGCAGTCGAGCCGCCAGATCAGTACCTATCACATTACAGACTCTCCTTTGGAGCCTGTCAAGAACACTGAGGAGAACGGCAGGGGCACCTGACCATAAATGGCAGCAGTACTCCATGCATGGACGGATGGTTGACTTGTATATATGCAGGATGGATTCAGGTGGAAAAACATCCTGGATCGACATAGTGACCCAACCTTCTTAATCTTCTGATATTTTATATCGTGGGGACTTCGGTCGTGTTTGGTACAAGGTCAATTTGATAAGCATCTCCGAGGCCCTTATAGGGGTTAGGGAAGAGTAACAAGAGAAAGCAAGTTAAGAGCTGCTACGGATAGATGTGGAAGGCTATGATCGCTTAGGTCTTGAAGAGACATGGCACATCGAAGAAGAACAGGAATTCTTCACATATGCCTTATTGGTTATCGCATAAATTAGCCTATCAACAACCATCATAAAAATTTTAGAATTGTAATATAAGACGACTAAGTTGATTTAGGAAATTTAAAGGTCGTTTTATACGCTGAAATATACGTAATATTGCAAAATTGCATCGATATTTTCCTTGCGTAAATGAGTTTAAATTTGTTTCAGTTAAGTGCCATACGTGATACACGGCACACTGATTACTAGCCAAGACTATAGAATTCAATCTGTCTTATTATTTAACCCATAACAGGAGGGAAGAGATGGATTAATACCATTCCCAAGGGTATTTGTGCGTAAATGAATGCAAGGAATTCAAGTGGAATTCGAACGCAGAATCCCGATTTGTCGTTCTGAGTCGATAACCTAAGCAAAACAACGCACATCCGCAAGAGTCAGTTAAGTGCCATACGTGATACACGCTTGGACGATCATGTCTCGAAAGAGACATGACTGACTGAGCAGAAGATTATCCTGCAGTAGGTTGCCATTGCTTTCTGTGGTAGACTGGTTACCAGCCAAGGCTATAGAACCCATCTGTCTTATTATTTAACCCATAATTGGAGGGAAGAGACAGATTAATGCATTTCCCAAGGGTATTTGTGCATAAGTGAATGCAAGGAATTCAAATGGAATTCGAACTCGGCAACCCAATTTGTCGTTCCGAGTTAATATCCACTACATCACAACACACATATTTGTTTTCTCAGTTTATTTGATTTTTTGAATGGGTTCCTCTCCTAATGAATCGATCAATAATGATGGGAAAAGTCCGCAGCCTTTTACTTGTGTTTTTATTATTTGAAAATGTACGTTACTTAAAATAAAAGTAAAGGAAAAAATAAACTCAGAAATATTAAAGGCGGAAATATAAGTTCGAAGAATATGTTCCTCTTGTTTATATTTTTAAACACTAATTCAGAATTGAACCTAATTAGATATTTAAGGTAAGACGTAATGTTACGTGTTAAGTGTAACAAAAAAAAAAGGATTGACCAAAAACTCAGAGTTAAAAATCACATACAAATATTTAATGTACCAAAACATTAAATAAAATATTTAGAAATATACAGCATTCAAAAAGAAAAAAAAGAGTTTACTACTGACAGGCGAAGTGTTACGAAGAGGAAGGAAGGCTCAGTATCTTTATCCAGTTAAGCTTAGCGAAGTAGTTTAAGTGCTATACTTCATGGAAGCCTTCAAATGTGTATATGAAGAATAATTTTAAGTTTGGTCAATGAAAGACTCGAAAATATATATTCACCCATATAGTTACATGTGGGTCCCTTTTAAGTTTTACTTGGTCGGCAACGTTTCTAAGAGATTCTTTCGACTGGATATATATCCTTGAATCAAAGTTGATAATGTCAGCAAATCCTGTTAACAACTTATTATTCTCTTCCCAAACCTAATTTGCATATTTCTAGAGTATTTAGAATTCTCTCGATTTTACTGGAAAATTCTGGCATCTTCCAAATATTCTATTTCTAATTTCCTTATTTTTACGACTACTTCCTGAATTAAAACTTTATTGTAATAACAATTATGACTCAATTGAATTCCTTACTACAACTTTTAGACATTATTATTATTTTTTTATATAAATACATCTTCGTCACAGTAACGCCAAGTATTTTTTTGTAAATAATATGAAACCGAAAAATTTTCTCAGCGTTATATTCTGACAGTTAAACAGCAAACTAGATAGATTAGAAGGTGCAGACGACTTTGTTTTAATGCGTCAGATGTTGGAGAAACAGGAACAGATATGAAATGTTGTCGGTAGAAGACCAAAGGAGAAAACAAAGAAAAAGAACAAAAATTGGTTATAATCAATTACTAAATATTGTTATTTGTGAAGGTGTGCCCGTATGTTCTGACAATAATTATCTATCTATCTATCTGTCTATCTATCTATCTATCTATCTATCTATCTATCTATCTATCTATCTCAGTATGTTCATATCCATCTATCTATCTGCTCTCATTACGATTGAGCTCTCTAGAGAGGAAAATTTTAAAAACAGTTTCCACTTTTGCGTTATACGCCCTACTCTTAAGTAATGAATTGAGTTTTTTCACTGACTAGCGTGTGCATACACTGCTAACATACAACACGTTAAATTTTTCCTTCTCTGATTCCATGCGCCTATAGCTTAGTGGGTAGCGACTCCGACTGATACCAAATCGGTCTTGTTTCGATCCCGGCCAGAAGCAAGTGGATGTGTCTAGCCACAGTGATAAACTGTGGCACAGCAAAACAGCCTTGCTTGTGGATGACGAATATATATATATATATATATATATCTGCGGATGACTGTATAGACACACATATATATATATATAAATATAATAGGTAAATTAAAAAAAAATTACTGCCTGGGGGTGGTGCATTAAACACCGAATCTTTATAGTTATTAAATTACAGCATGCTATAATAATAATAATAATAATAATAATAATAATAATAAATTGAAAACAAGAATCGTGCCAGTGATAGTAGGTGCACTTGGAATGATAAAACATGGAACACACAACACATTGAAAGAATCCCGAGAAACCCTAGCTTAAAAGATATACAAAAAATTGTCTTGTTAAGTACAGCCCACACACTAAGGAGATCTTTGTCTATGTAACGCTAGGGATATTAGAGGAGAGAGAAAAATATGAAATGGAGCCGTAACAGCACACTACGATCTGCCTTAGGTCTCCCTGCAGACTTGGTAGGTAGTGCGACCATAGCAGAAATGAAAATATGATGAAAAATGATAACATAATAATAATACCTCTGCTCTACTTTCGTATTGAGCACTTTTTAATATAAATAGCTAACTGTGGAATTCTCTTCTATTAGCATTAACCATTTATATATATATATATATATATATATATATATATATATATATAGGTGTGTGTGTGTGTGTGTGTGTGTGTGTGTGTGTGCGTAAATTTATGAATAATGATATTCTAATTGTGATCTCAGAAAATCACTGAATTTGCAAAGCATACGCAAAACGCTTTGGCGTTTTTCATAGTGATTTTATATGAAATTATATACCAATACATATCTGTGCATATCTAAAATATTCGTGAGGAAATACCTCTGAATTCAAATTTGGAAACTTTACTGTCGACAGTTTTTTCTAAGTTGAAGAACGCACATAGTCTGTAACTTCGAAAAAAGATGCTTTCATCACATGCAAATTTTTATTTCCAATTACCGTCTTACATAGTCGCCTTTTTCTCAGTTTATGAATATTAATATCTACCAAAGCCGAGTAATTTAGCTTTAGAGCAACAAAAAGAAAATACAAATAATTTAATTTATTCATGGGTACATCCGACGGATGGATTTAGTATTTAAATGATAAATTTATTATTTACTAAATGTACTACTTCACTTCTGGCCATTTAAACTCCGATAAAACTTAAACAAAAATGCAAAAATGACATTTAATATATACAAAATGTCGCTATCAGGAAAAAACTGAAGGCGAGGCTGGCTGAATCAGCAAAATATTTGGAACTTTAATTAAGTTTATTGCAAAGGAGTACAATAAAAATGAATACATTCTAATGTAAGCATTTAGGATGTGCAGTGGATATCGACTTGGAATTAGAAGCCAGAGAGCCGAAATGGTGTTAAAAATGTAAATATTTACTATAGATACTGTCTGCATTTTTACGAGAAATTAACTCCCGGTGGTTCGTGAATGTGGCGATATAGTAATTGGGATTAGGTTGAGTCCATAAAACAAATAAAAGTAAAAATTAATTGTAATATCGAAATAATTATGATAAAAAAATTATAACAATTATAATTATCATCGACTCATTTACAAATGAGTGAAAATAAACTCTACTTTTCTTCTCTTTACACACATACACGTGACATTCACAATATTAGAAAAGCCGTTACACGTGCGTCAACGAAAACTTCATCTCCTTTTATATTTTTAGGATATAGTGGGTTATTCATTCTTTTCCATTTTATAGTGGGGAATCGTTCTTTAGGAGAGTAGTTTTATATTGTCACAGATTAACGGAATTTGGCCTCGTTGTAGATAGCCCAGTATAAGTCATAAAATGATTATAAATCAAGAAAAGCAAATTGAGTTGAAAAATAACATTTTATATATACACATATCAGTTAAGGTTTTTACAATTAAAGTAATACTTGAAGTATAGGTCCAAAGGACGTTACAATGTTCATGGCAATAAAATGCTGAAAAGAGAATTAATACTTAGGTATGTGGGAATGCTGTAAGTAAGGAATGTCTTTGATGTATTCGCTCCTTAGCTCAGTAAGTAGTTTTGAGACAGGGACGGAGGAAAAGAGAGGTGAAGGCGACGAGCATAGTAAGCCATTTGACTTGGTCAAGGGAGATACTAATTACTCTCGTCTGTCGCGAGTCAGTCTGTGGTTGTCTGCCTCGGTCTGTCTGGCGATGCTTTCTGTATCGGCTTTTTATATCTTCTTTTTGGATCGCAGCAGATCATTTGGGTTTCACACTTGTATTTGATTCTGGGCTATCCATTTAAAATTAAAAAAAAAATTAAAACTTTGCGTAGGCTCACGAACTGGAATTTAATATTTAATTAAATTTTAGTTTTCAACAGGAACAACTGCGCGAATCCAGGTGCGCACAGACGACGTTTTGGTGATTTGCTTTTTGGTTGCGAGGGTGCAACATCCGGTCCATCGCTTTTGCTCGGTCGGTATCACCACAAGGCCATAAGAATAACGTTTATCTTTTAGCACTCAACAGGTTCGAAGTTAGAAGAACCCAGTAGCTTCTGTTATTTTTAACTAATTTATGAGGACATGTATCTAAAATAATAAAGAAGAAATAAAGTCTGTATGGACTGTGCTTATTCTTTATTATATCCAGTCGAATTTCGATTCTTATTTATTCCAAATTTGACCACAAACTCTTGTGTCTCTCTCACCACTTGACAACCAGATAATGAAGAGTCTTGGTTTTTATTAGGTTGTCCCAAAAGTTCGTAAACACTTGCAAAAAATTGAAATTTTACTCGCCAAGTAATCTAAGGTTACCAGAAAACACTTGCAAAAAATTGAAATTTTAATCGCAAAAACAACCAAAATTATTGCTCAAAATAAAGACCCCCATTTTCCAAGACTTTCTGCCATCGTTCTGCAAGCTTTCAGATCTGGTCAAAGTACCATTCAGCTGGATTCGAATCAAAGAATTCTTAACACGCTTCCTCGACTTCATCAAACGAGTCGATTCGGCGGCCCTTCAGAAAGTGTTGCATTGAGCGGAAACGGCCGTAATCTGATGGAACACAATCAGGACTGTAGGCTGGATGTGGCAGAACCTCAACGCCGTCCAACTCCTCAAACTTGTCTTTGGTCTTCCTGGCGGTGTGTGGATTGGCATTGTCCTGCTGCATCAAAGCGTGTTTTCGGTTGATCAGAGCCGGGTACTTTTGCTTCAACTTTTCGTAGACGCGCTCAACTTGCTGACAGTAAAGTTCGGCACTAATGGCACGACCATTCGGAACCAACTCAAAATGCACGATTCCTTTAAAATTCCACCAAACGCACAACATGACTTTCTTGCCGAATCGATCTTGTTTTGGAACCGAGGGTGTCTCTTGCCGTTTCTGAACCCATCGCTTGTCTCGATTGTGCTGGATCAGATAGACACATTTTGCAAGTGTTTACGAACTTTTGGGACAACCTAACGTATTTACTCAGTTTACTTTTTCGCATTTTTACGAGTATTTTTGTACATCTAAATGTTAGGGGGTTATAACTACATTACAAGTCAAATCCTTGTGCTGGGCAGTGTGTAATTGGACTCAGCAGAAACAGGTCGAGAAACAACTGAGCAATACTAAAATTAAGAACTAAGCGAGATATCCCGAGGACATGGACATTGGAACGAGAAAAATCCACAACTGTACATTATATAAAATATTAATTTTAAATTCAGTGTAGGTTAATCGGACCGAATTACACCTGATGAAGTCCAGAGTATACAATGGTCTAAACGGAAAACAAAAAAGATGAAAACAATAGCCCAGTGACCCTTTTGCAACTTAGTGACATTATCGCCTTCTTTTGGGTGTGAAATGAGTAAATAATTAAATCTTCTTCTTCTACGTGCCTTGTCATTTCGGGACGTATGCGATCATGGCCTTTCCCATCTCCCCATCCCTGGTGGCTCTTAGCACGCTTTCTCCTGTAAAACTATGCAACCTCCGCACTGTCATCCATCTGCTCAGGCCCTTCAATCATGTTATCCTCTGCTTAACTCTGTCTCTCTTTCCTTCTATCTGGCCTCTTAGTATCAGGTTATCTAAGCCCTCCGTCCTCATTTCATTTTATCTCTTCCTGATGCTCAGTATTAATTTCCTTTTCGTTTTCATTATTTTCAAAACCTCGTCATTGTTCACATGCTCAGCCCACCATATCCACAGCACCCTTCTGTAGAATCACAAATCAGCTGCTTCAAGTTTTCCCTTCATCTTTGTTGATATTGTCCAACATTCGCGGCCATATTGAAGAACTGTCATAACATAGCAATCCAGTACTCTCTTCTTTGTTTCTAGTGAAAGTTTCCTGTGTATTAATACTTTACTCAGCTTCTGAAACGCGTACTTCGCCATGCGAAATCGCCTTCATATCTCTGTGTCGCACTTTCCTTCTTCTGTTACAATATTTCTCAGGTATTTAAATTTTTTTACCTGCTTGATTTTAGTATCCCCTACCTTTTATTTGGCATTCTGGGCTCCTCTTTTTGCTGATGACCATGCATTGGGTTTTCTTGCAGTTTATTTGTAATTTTTTTCGTCATTCTCTTCAGTAACCTTCTGTAGGAGGTCTTGCACTTTTCTTTCTGTGTCTGTTATCACCAGTGTATCATGTGCGTACCTTATGTTGATCAAATTGTGGCCTCCGATTACAAATCCTGGCATACCATCTAGGGGAATAAGTCATTGAGTAGGTGTCTATCGGTCAGAATTTCCCCTATAGAAACAAAAAAACCTACTAGATGAACATTAACTAAACTTGCTAACCATATAACGATGCCCATGTGCGGCATACCTTATGTAAACATGGCTTAGACGAATCCAAGAGGTTATGTGGGGTCAACGTTTATGTCAAACAAACAGTTTGCATCGAATTTAAATATTTACTGTCAGTTTGAAGAGGGAGTAGAAAATTCATTAATTGATCTGTTCTGCCAAGGAGTGTTGGACGATTTTCTCAAAGACGAGGAAGAGACATAAAACAGCCTAAGTGTAGTTCTACAGTAAGAGGCTGAGCATACCGTAAATTTAACATATGAACAACGGCGAAGTTTTTAAGAACATGGAAACAAAAAGGAAACTAATGCTTAACATCAAACAGGTAAGGTCTACGGGACATAAAGAGGAAGGAGTGTTTGGAAAATCAGATACTCACGGGATAGATAAAAGGTAAGATTTACAGCGGAAGTCAAGGAAGCACATATTTAGTAAGCTTTACATAAAGTGGTTTCCATTTCACTAAAAAGCCGACAATTTTTACTATGTGCCACTTCAAGAAGCGAGCAATTATGGCCCTTGACAACGTCCTGTTTTTGGCAGCTCTAGATAGATAGATAGATAGATAGATAGATAGATAGATAGATATTAACAGACTGCATAGATAGATAGATAGATAGATAGATAGATAGATAGATAGATAGATAGATAGATAGATAGATAGATATTAACAGACTGCAATAGATAGATAGATAGATAGATAGATAGATAGATAGATAGATATTAAGAGACTGCAATAGATAGATAGATAGATAGATAGATAGATAGATAGATAGATAGATAGATAGATAGATAGATAGATATTAACAGACTGCAATAGATAGATAGATATTAACAGACTGCATAGATAGATAGATAGATAGATAGATAGATAGATAGATATTAACAGACTGCAATAGATAGATAGATAGATAGATAGATAGATAGATAGATAGATAGATAGATAGATATTAACAGACTGCAATAGATAGATAGATAGATAGATAGATAGATAGATACTTATCAGGTGTAACTATGAATCTTTTATAAAAGTCTTTTTTTACTATTTTAAAAAGAATGGCGTTTAATTTTTCACTTACTCAATTTAACGATTTAAGTAAATATTAATCGATAATACAAGTACACGCCAACACGACAATTAAAAAAAAAGCTCCGACTTCTTGAAGCTCTCTATACAAAAAACTGCTACTAAAACTGAATAAAATTCATTATGAGTATAGCAACAACATTTTTAAATGTCTAAATTGTAATTTTATAAAAAATTACTATCATGACACATTGTTTTAAAACAATTAAATTGTAGTATTAAAAAATATATGAATATAAATTAAGTGAATTCCCTTACATAACACTTAAATTTTAAATTAACAGGGCGTTCTGCGCATGCACAAAAAATACATATCTGTCAAACGCATTAACTTTTGTCTTAGCAATTTCCCTCTGAAAGTAACCTTGAATAAAACTTAAAATATTTTGGAAAATGAAATAAAAAATTTACGACATTTTCCGGGATGTTTTTAATCCCGACACTAAAAATTTAATCCGTCAATATGAGAAGATTAAAATAAAAAAATAGATAAACATAATATTTTTCAACCAAACATGATTGTGTAAATTTCATTGAATGAATGGATAGTGATTTTGATTATTTAATGCTGACGAGCCCTACCTCATTTCCCCTTTCGATCTTGTGCCAAAAATTTTATTTTTATAACAATAAATTGAATTCCGTTTTTTTATTGAAACTAACAATTTCGTATTGATTTTAACTTTTTAAAAATGAGTTCAAATCTAAAACTGTATGCTAGGATCTTCAGTATCAGAAATGGCAAGACATTCGTTCAGTCTATGAAAATCTCAAGTTAAATGTTCGCATATGATAATTATGCTAGCATCATAGCTCGGCGTTGCCTGTGCAACTCAGAACATTTTAGTAGTAGAATATTTAAAAATGTAGACATTAATTTAAAAAAAGGAAAAATTCACATTAATGCCACACGAATTACAGACAGTTGATTTCCCGCAGAAAATATTTAGCAAAAAAAAGCTTTATTTTTTTAAAATTTCATTTTCTGAAGTATGAATTATTAAATCTGAGAAAAAGACTTAAATAATTAAATTAACAATTGACACTTATTTTTTTACATATTTTGTTTTTGTTTGAAAAAACACTTTTTTTAATAAAAAATATTTTAGTCGCGTTTGACACGTGTGATTTGATTTCTGTGATGTAATTTAGCAACCATCTTAGATCTTAGATGTTTTACGGAGTAAATGTAAACAATCGGCTCCATTGGCCAAAAATTGCTAAAGAAAAAATTGCTGAACTTAAACTCAAAAAGTATGTGTCGACCTGGCTTCCCTGTAGATATGTGTCCCTAGAAAGTTTGAATGGCATAGCTTAAAAAATGTAGGCATTAATAGGGAACAGTCACACACAGACTCCCAGGTTACCTCTTATATATACAGGTTTTGTTTGGTTCTGATTGGACAATATTTCTGGCATTATCCTCGAACTATCCTGTCATTACTGAGCATCTGTGAAACGTAGTTGAAGAAATACCTTAAACGGAAATAGCTAAAAATTTCAGTACAGATCTCAAAATTCCGCTTCGGTCATAGAAAGGATCACTGATCATCAAAGTCACCCTCCTTCACGATCTTTTTAATAGGAATGGTTTTATCTTGTAGCTGACAAGAAATTAAGAATTAAAATCGACCTTCTTCTTCAGTTTTACAAAAATTCACGATGACGTTTGTCCCAAATAGAAAAAGGTTCAGCAAAAGAAGAACCCAGATTTCGCAATTAGGTGTAAAATTGATTTTTGACCAATGGGAGCGACTTGCAAGACTAAAGGGACTTTGCGATCAAGTGTGAAAAATCTAGACTACAGTAAATAGATTTGATCAGTGTCAGTCAGTCAGATGGAAGCAGCGAGAAAGACAACACTAAAATGTAACTTCAACTTCAAATCGACCCGGAGATAAGGTCAGGTCGCATCTTGTTCTCTACTGATTAATTCTACTTCTTCTTCTCTATCCAAAGACATTCCTACGAAACAAACGCACATACGTACGTATATACTTTTTCAACAATTACTACTACGAACATTTTCTACAAATCTTGATACCCATAATTTTATCATTGAACACGAACTCTACCCTTAACTTTTTAATAATAATTCTAATTGCACATTAATTTCTACAACTTATATTATTCTTTCCTCTTAATAAATTTCTTTTTTAAAATGCAAAATGTATATTTCATTTTTACATTATTCCACACAATTCCACACATTCCAACCTGCCGAAAACCAACCTTCTGATGAAAACCTTCTGAGGATAGATCTGCATAAAACTTGTAAGCTGTAGGGAGTTTGGTTAAGTCTGACACAAGGCCAAATCAAAGAAACATTACAGCTACAATCTCTTGTTCCCTGATTAGTTTTGGGTTACTGATTCCTTCTAAAGGATTTTCTCTCTTTTTTACTACCAGTAACACACAAGAAAATTTGACTAGAAACAAAGAAAAGAGTGCTGGATTGCTATGTGATGTCAGTTCTTCAATACGGCAGTGAATGCTGGAAAATATCATCAAAAATGAGGACAAAAATGGAAGCAACGGAAATGTGGTTCTACAGAAAGATGCTGCGGATATCGTGGACTGAGTATGCAAGCAACGATGTGGTGTTGGAAAGAATGGCAACAAAAAGGAAATTAATAGTGAGCATCAGGAAGAGACAAATGAAGTTTCTGGGACATGCAATAAGGAAGGCAGACTTGGAGAACCTGATACTGACTGGCCAGATAGACAGAAAGAGAGACAGAGGAAGGCAGCGAATAACATATTTGCAGGGCCTAATCAGGTGGATGACGGAACGGAAGTTGCGAGGTGTAACAGGAGCAAATATAATGAGAGCTACAAGGGATAGGGAGACTTGGAGAACCATGATCGCCTACGTCCTAAGGGACAGGGCACATAGAAGAAGAAAAAGCACTCTTGCGTCTTAGTGGCACTGGTGCCTTGCTTGGGGTGAATGAATAAAAAAAATACATTTTCATAAAATTAAAAAAACTACATATAAAAATTTCGAAGACAAATATTGGCTGGAAACCATTAAATCGGAAGAGAGTCTAACAAGCAAAAATTACGAGATACGAATCTTAGCAAAGAACCTGTGGTTACATCTTGCCAATTTGACTCTAAAATAGAGAGACCTTGCTCAAATCGAGTCAGTCAGTTAAGTGCCATACGTGATACACGCTTGGGCGATCATGTCTCGAAAAAGACTGGGCAGAAGATTATCCCGCAGTAGGTTGCCAATGCTTCCTTGCGGTAGACTGGTTGCCGACCAAAGCTATAGAACCCAATCTGTTCTGCTATTTAACACATAACTTTTTTTTTTAATCATTTCACCCCGAGCAAGGCGGAAACGCCACTGATGTGCAGGGGGTTACATAAATGTAAAAAGATTAATTATAAAAGAGTGAGGAGTACAAATTAGTTAGAAAGGAACAATAGAAAGCTGAGAAAACAGGTGCGATGACAGATACATAGGTGGAGAGAAAGGGAAGGTTATACAGGGGAGGGGAGAGAGCTAGAGTCCAGTAGTTAGTAGATGAGTATTGACTTTGCATTTAAATTTCTGGAGGTTGTAGCCGTCAAGAAAGCAAGAATACGGGAGCGAGTTCCACAGGCGGGAAGTGCGAGAGAGGAAGCTGCAGGAGTAGAATTGTCGTCTGCATTTGGCTAACCTGACTGTGAATGGGTGGGACCCAGTTGCCAGTCTGGTTGCACGAGTAAACACCTGTTGAGGAGGCATCAGTGACTTAAGCTCGTCCGAGCAGAAGCCATGAAAGTATTTATAGAAGAGACAATGGGAGGCCACATTTCGATGATGGGGAAGTGGCTGCAGTCGAGTCGCCAGATCAGTACCTATCACATTACAGACTCTCCTTTGGAGCTTGTCAAGAACACTGAGGAGAACGGCAGGGGCACCTGACCATAAATGGCAGCAGTACTCCATGCACGGACGGATGGTTGGAAGGAATAGGCGGACTAATACCTTTCTCAAGGGTATTTGCGCGTAAGTGAATACAATGGATTCAGCTGGAATTCGAACTCGGTTCCCCGGGTTCTCGTTCCGAGCCGATATCCACTGTACCACAACGCAAATCTAGTACTGCGTTTAAATTCATCAAGTTTAAGTACCATATTGAAAACCTTCGTTAGTATTACAATGAAAGTATTTATAGTGTTGGAGCGCTCTCCACCTTTCCACGGAAATGCACTATTCGAATCACTATATAAAATAGCAGTGATTATACCTCGAGGAAGGAAGTCGAGTGAGCGAGTCCGACGGGTATTTCCGGTATTGCACCGGAAGTGTTCTACTAGTCAATCTATCACGTCTCTGCGACGATACAGTATACTAATTACCTTGTTCTGTATTCTACTAATCCTCACCTCTTGTAAATACTTCTCTTTTTTCTTGTCAATAGACCTACTTTTATACTATTACGTTGTTTTGTATTAGTTCATATAATTCTGTTACTCGACGTAACTATAGAAAAGACAATCTAAGATATGGTGGGAATGGGACTGAAGCCGATATGATGTGACTGGTCTTTTCTTTCGGACAATATTCCAGTTGTATATTCCGGAGAATTTAAATAAGGAGAGTGAGGAGGCTATGTGCTAGGTGTGACTATTTGGTTCACTTACGCGCAAATACCCTTGGGAAAGGTATTAATCCGCCTGTTCCTTCCAGTTATGGGTTAAATAACAGGACAGATTGGGTTATATAGCCTTGGCTGGCAACCAGTCTACCGCAGAAATCAATGGTAACCTACTACGGGATAATCTTCATATATTGAGCATCTGGCAATTTAGAAGCATTTCATTTTATAATAATAATAATGGAATTTGATAGAAAAAAGAATATAAAATCCGTGATCATCAAAACGCTCAATTAAGATCTGCCTTCTGATCGTCATTAAAGATTATGCTACAAAGTAAAAAAAAATCATTTGTAATCCTTACTCTACAGAACGTGCTCTATCTGACTATCATCATTTCAGTTCGCGTTATATACTACCGCTAGAAAACGAGAAACACGGATATAAAATAAATAATCTTATCTCTTATTCTTCGATGATGACGCTTGTGTAAAGCAGCAGGACGGTCGGAGAGAGTTCGCACACACGAATAAGCTGCTAGGAGGTCGAAGCCAGCGGGAGTCTTCTTTCTTCAGCTAACATTCTAAACTTTATATACTCTTAAAACTTCCATACCACCCACATGGCCACGCCTCTTTACCAACACTTTTTTTTTGGTTGTCACATTATTACAGATACATCCGACATTTTGGGCTCCACTTTTTGCTGATGACCATGCATTAGGTTTACTTGCAGTTTATTTGTAATTTTTTTCGTCATTCTCTTCCGTAACCTTCTGTAGGAGGTCTTGTACTTTTCTTTCTGTGTCTGTTATCACCACTGTATCATGTGCGTACCTTATGTTGATCAAATTGTGGCCTCCGATTACAAATCCTGGCATACCATCTAGGGGAATAAGTCATTGAGTAGGTGTCTATCGGTCAGAATTTCCCCTATAGAAACAAAAAAACCTACTAGACGAACATTAACTAAACTTGCTAACCATATAACGATGCCCATGTGCGGCATAGCGTATGTAAACATGGCTTATGTATCTGTAAATTACATCTGCTAATCCATCATATCTTAAGCCGGTGGTCACTTTTGTTGACGTTATCTACGGCCGGATGTATGTATCAATTACATCTGCTGTTCAATGTAATATATTACAATCGCATGTTTTACAGTGAAAATAGAATATGAATTAGGAAGAAGGTTTAATTTTAGTAAATGTATTCTTTGTGTCAAAATCTGCAGAATTCATTGAACAGCAATTTGTCTAAAAGGTGGGTATATTGTGGATAATGAGGGAAATTATTACCTTGATTAGATATATCAAAAAAGGATTTCTTTTTTGTCTGAAAATACGACAGAACATTTTCCCAACATACTAGTGTACTAATAAAGATAATATACGGTGGTAGGGGATATAAAAAACCTATTAGAATTGAAAATCGGCTCAGTAATTTTGACTTCTTAACTGTTAACCATTACATCATCCGAACATCCAAAATTTATAGCACATGGTATTCCCAAATTGGTCACCCATCTACGTTCTGATGTGGCTTAACTTTAATGAACCGTTTGCGGCACTTAGGGAAAAAATGTCTAAATTGAACCTGCTTCTTACAATTTGAATATGTTGAATCTTTTAAGTACGGTGTACTTTTATGAAGCATCTTTGTAAGTGACATCATGACCTTCAACCAGTCATTCTCGTGTAAATTTAATAACTTTGTTGCAATTTTATAATGTGTAAAAATGCTTGAGATGTTTCCTTTAAAGTGTTCTTGTAAGGTTTCAGAAAACGTTCAAACTGTTTGAATTAAAATCCGTCAACTCTGAACAATTAGTTGAATTGGCGTGTTGTTTTTTTTTTCGTTTTTGGTTTTTGTTTTTTCTCTTTCACTTTTGTTGTTTCCTTATTTCTGTCTCATTTGATGAGAAATGACAACTTTCCGCGAGTTGGAAAAAAAATAAGTAAAAAATATCAGTTTACGATTTCTGACATTTGTCAATTTCTATGTTTCGTAAGAATCATCTTCACCAGTGTACCAATTCAACTGCGAGAAGACAGAATGCAAAGTGCCAATTGTAAAGCAGAGATAACAAAATCAAACAAGTGCAAAAACATTGAAATATTTAGGAATTATTTAAAGATAGGACAAAAATTGCGACGCTGAAATCTGAAGGCGCATTGGGAGAGACAAAGATGCGTACCAAAAGCAAAAAAGATCGTTAAAAATCATTGAAGCACAATTGTAATTTTTTTTAATCATTTCACCCCAAGTAAGACAGTTTTACTGCCACTGTCGTAAAAGGGGTTACATAGGAGGAAAGTGATGAGAAAGAAGAGCAGTTTATAGGGAGTGTTAGGAAGAGAGTAATAACTGTGTCCCACCCATTAGCCAAATGCAGACGACAATTCTACTCCTGCAGCTTCTTCTCTCGCACTTCCTGCCTGTGGAACTCGCTCCCATATTCTTGCTTTCCTGACGGCTACAACCTCCAGAAATTTAAATGCAATGTCAATACTCATCTATTAACCACTGGACTCTAGCTCTCTCCCCACCCCGTATATCCTTTCCTTTCTCTCCACCTATGTACCTGTCATCGCACCTGTATTCTTAGCTTTCTATTGCTCCTTTCTAACTAGTTTATACTCCTCACTCTCTTCTAATCAATTTTTTTTCCAGTTATGTAGCCCCCCGTTCATCAGCGGTATTTCCGCCTTGCTCGGGGTGAAACGATTGAAAAAAAAAAAGAAAAAAGGATTAATAATACTTGTGCGATGATGGTGGAGTGGATGGAGAAAAGTGCTTGAGAGAAAGGATACGAGTTAGTAAGACAGAAGATGACTATTGACCTGACATTTAAATTCTTGTAGATCGTAGCTGTCGTAAAAGCAAGTATACGGAAGGCAATTCCACAGGCGGGAAGTGCGAGAAAAGAAACTGAGGGAGTAGAAACTGCGGTTACATTTTATCGGTTTCACTGTAAAAGGGTGGGACCTAGTTGCTAATCTAGTAGCTCGAGTAAATTCATACATAGGGGGTACAAGTGAGCTATGTTCATCGGAGCAGAAGCCGTGAAAGTATTTGTAGAGGCATAGGGAAGCCACATCACGTTGGTGAGAGAGCGACTGCAGCTGAGCTGCCAAGTCGGGATCGATCACATTACAGATTCCCCGTTGGTAATTTGTCAAGAACCCCGAGGTGAAGAGCAGGAGCATCCCACCATATGTAGGAGGAGTATTCAATAGACGGGTGGATGGGGGATTTCTATCTATGCCAGATGGATTCAGACGGGAAAAAACCTCCTGGCCCTGCACAATAAACCGATCTAAAACTCGTAACAAAATTAACCTAATACAGCAAGAAGTTTCCTTAATATTTTAACATTTTGTCTAATCAATCATGCTGGTTTATGTCAGTTGTAGGACTGATGGGTCTTCAAATCTCGCTCTGTCTTCCTATATAACTCAGTCTGTTCAGATCTATCTATCTATCTATCTATCTATCTATCTATCTATCTATCTATCTATCCCATTGTTCTATCTATCTATCTATCTATCTATCTATCTATCTATCTATCTATCTATCTATCCCATTGTGTTTCTATCTATCTATCTATCTATCTATCTATCCCATTGTGTTTCTATTTATCTATCTATCTATCTATCTATCTATCTATCTATCTATCTATCTATCCCATTGTGTTTCTATTTATCTATCTATCTATCTATCTATCTATCTATCTATCTATCTATCCCATTGTGTTTCTATCTATCTATCTATCTATCTATCTATCTATCTATCTATCTATCTATCTATCTATCCCATTCTGTTTCATTTCTATCTATCTATCTATCTATCTATCTATCTATCTATCTATCTGTAAAGGTTAGGTATGAATGGAATAAGATTCCGTATCTAAATAAATACTATTCTTAAAATAGCGCCCAATACAAAGTAGGGATTTCTAGATTGGTCAAAGAGCGGTCAACATTCTTGGATAGTGACCATAAACACATTATACGCCTACTCACAGGCACATGAACATGTATCTCCATATAACCCTACATATTAGCACAATCATCTATACCTACTTATATCCATATACACATATGTCCGCGCTTCCACATCTGTACATGCAGTTACGTCTTGTAATTAAGGGGGTTTGGCTAGTCTTGAACTTTTAAAAAAATCTCTTGTACATATGTGGAAGCGCGAGCATACGTGTATGTGGATATAAGAAAGTATACTTACATATGCCCCTAGGCACGCATCCATCCATGCTCACATGCAAATCTTTCGTTTGCACACTCACTTATATATTTTATGAAGACCGGGTCCTAGTATACTAACAAATCTCACATATACTCAGAAAATACGCGTGTATTTGCGTACTTAACACGCTTGCACGCATGCATACGTATATTTCCCTACATAAATACGTTTGTTTGCCTAATGCTTTTAGTGAATCTAATAGCCTTCTAATAATGCTGATTTCTATTTTAATCGAATATTAGTTTTAAGGCCCCTAACAAATTCATTTTAGTGTCTGTTCTTGTATTCTTCAGATTAGAGATAGCTTTGTTTTGATTGGTCCACCTGTCTATGTGACAACGCCTCCCTTATTCAGGGGATTTGGCTAGTCTTGAACCTTTTAAAAAATCTCTAACTTGATAAGACACGGATACTATTTTTGTAGTGATATTATAACATATGTTTGTTATGAATTCTATCTATCTATCTATCTATCTATCTATCTATCTATCTATCTATCTATCCCAGTTTGTTCCTATCTATCTATCTATCTATCTATCTATCTATCTATCTATCTATCTATCTATCTATCTATCTATCTCAGTTTATTCATATCTATCTATCTATCTATCTATCTATCTATCTATCTATCTAAGTTTATTCATATCTATCTATCTATCTATCTATCTATCTATCTATCTATCTATCTCAGTTCATTCATATCTATCTATCTATCTATCTATCTATCTATCTATCTATCTATCTATCTATCTATCTATCTTGTTTATTCCATTTGTAAAGAGGATTTTACTTTCAATCATCCTTTTTACCCTATAACTGTTATTCCTTGGAACAAACAACTCTCGTATAGATACTTATTTAGGTAGGTCAACGGTCTTATATATACAGTACTTATTTAACATCCCTTTCTTCCAGTCAAATCCCGCATCTCATTCGATATTCCTCTACCAAGAGTAGTTTTTTTTATTCAGTGCGATGTTTTCTCAAACTATTTTAATAATTAGCCATATGTTTTGTTTTTTTTGTAGTAATCTATTAACTTTTACTTTATTAATGAATTTTTACTTTTCCCGTCAGATTTTCATTACCGGCTTTTGTATGTGAGAACGGCGGACGCTCAGATAACGTTTTTATCTCCTTTAAAATGTCTTGGCACGTATACAATTATTTTTATGCAGAATTACATTTAAAAATTTTGTACAGCTCCGTTCGAAACAGGTACCCTGAAAATTTTACGTTTACAATTATATAAACGGCATTAATCGAAAATAAACTACTATTGACTGGAGTGCTTAGTCTAAAATCTTAAATACATTTTTAAAAAATTCTTTTTTTACAATGATATTCCTCTTTTCAGTCAAGAGCCTTCGTTGTTGTCTTGCAGCCATTTGCCGAGATGGAACTCACTACACCTCTCCGCTATTCTCTGTGCATTTGGAACCCTGACTCAGTTTGCAGTAAAATTCATAATCTTGTCAAATAGCTGAATACTTGATGCTTCGCCAGGGATACCAAGGGCGTTTTTATTGTGACACCAACACTAAATGGGTTGCCTCCAGGCCCCATCCTGTTATTTAACCCATATCTGGAGGGAAGTGACGGATTAATACTTTTCCCAAGGGTACCAGTGCTGAAGTGAATACACGGTACTCAACTGGAATTCGAACTCGGCTCACCGATTTCTCTTTCCAAGAGGATATCCACTGCACCACAACGCACATCCGTCACTGAACGCTTACAGCGCCTGGTATTCCCAAGTGGTCACCAATCTAAGTACTGACCAGGCTCAACGTTGCTTAACTTCGAGAATCGAACGAGAACCGATGTATTCAACGTGATATGCCGTAAGCCTTACGCGATACACGCGTTGGGGGAATATGTAGAAGGGAATTCCACAGGCAGGAATTGCGAGCAAAAAGCTGGTAGAGTAGAAGTTTCAGTTACATTTGATTGATTTCGCTGTCGGCGGGTGAGACCTAGTTACTAGTCTAGTAGCTCGCGTAAACTCATGCAGAGTGGGGCACCAGAAAGCTAAGCTAAGCTCGTCAGAAGCCGTGAAATATTTGTAGATTTTGTATGTTGGTATTTTGTGATTTGTGGCTAATTCTTATTGATCATTTGTGTTATATGTATTTTGTGGCTAATTCCTATTGATCATTTGTGTTATATGTATTTTGTGGCTAATTCCTATTGATCATTTGTGTTATATGTATTTTGTGGCTAATTCTTATTGATCATTTGTGTTATATGCATTAAAAGAATTGTATACAAACATATACATACGCTATTAGATATTTTTCCACCTGAGAACAAACGTTCTTTTAAGAAAGTCTTTAAAAATATGTTTGCTCCTAAAACGCTCTACAATCAAACATCAAGGGCTGAGTGCGAAATATTTCATTTCAATAATGTACGCAAACGCTTTAAAGAAAATATTTAATAATTTTACGTTCAGAAAAAAATGGTTCAGTTACAGTTTATCAGAGAAGAAATCTGCTTCAATCAGAATATTAACTGAATTGAGACAAACTCAAAATTCATCATGGCGCTTTTTATTTCACTATTTTTTTTTTAGGGGATAGAATTCAATTGGCACGAAACATTATTGATCCTAACATATAATATCAAATACACATATATGTTACAGTATTTACATTATTCGGACTATTGTCCTCATCTGGCTTGCCATTTTTACGACGTTTCGGACGTTAAACGCTCCGTTCTTCTTCAGGTGCTAGGAATTTTAAACCGAATCCTTTATTACAATCACTGGGGTATATGAACTCCATTCCTTGCGTAGTAATGCCGCGACTGGAAATCATGTGTTATCTCCCTCTAAACCTGCAAAATTCGAAATTACTACCACCTGAAGAAGGCTGGAGCGTACAACCGACGAAACGTAGTGCAAATGGCAACATAAATGAAAACAATAGTCTGAATAATGAAAATGTTGTAAATACTACCTAATGTCAGAAATATACACAAATACATATATATATATATATATATATTTTAAATTGCGTATTTAGGCGGAAATTATCTTTTAAACATGTCAGATTAAATAAATTGTAAAATAATATGTTTGCTTATTTTTAATAAAATTTGTTCATATTTACGGATAATCATCCGCGAATTATAATCAAAAGATGTCAGAAATGAGCTGTAACGTTGACAAATGGCATTTTCATTCATTTTTAAGGTACTCAAGTACTTTCAACCTCTTTTGAGGTAATCTTCAGGGGTATGGTTTTTAGCAACACAGTTTTCCGGTTACATTTTTTACCATAACTCACACTCCTGAAGATGATCTCAGAAAGAGATTGAAAGTACTTGGGTACCTTAAAAATGAATGAAAATAACATCTGTCTACATTACAGCACGTTTCTGACATCCTTTGAATATATATATATATATATATATATATATGTATGTATAAACATAAGAGAGAGAGAGAGAGAGAGAGAGAGAGAGAGAGGTTGGGAGGGAACCAAGTCAAAGATCTACAATGAACTAGAATCAGTACCTAGAAATTTCAAGGAAAATTAAATTGGAGTAATTGAGATCAAAACGTCGACATAACATTATCTGGTTATTTTCTAAGCTTAGCTTAGAGATGACACAATGTGAAAAGTATGTGGCGCTCAGTTAGACTCAATATCACAATTCAATTATAGCTGAATAGTGGGTTCAATCCTCACAGAGAACTCCATACATTCGACCTTGTGTCGCATCTAAGCTACGCTTAGTAAATCAATCTTTTAGCACTTCAACGTTGTCTAATAGTTAGACAAGATTGTTAACCATAAGACCAGCGACTCCCGAAATGGGGGAAATTTCCCCTTGGGGGGAAATTTGAAGCCACAACACGAGGTGGAATGTGACATACGTTGCGCGCTTGCCAAAACTAATCCTGATATTGATATATTGGTGCACAAGAAGCAGCATCACCCTTCTCACTAATTTAATTCTGAAGTAGAAGAGCAATCAAAAGTTTTTTATTTGTTACTAACCGCTCTCTATGGCGATGCTTAGTTGCTACTAACTGCTCTCTATCCACTTTACTCTGTAACTATAAGTTTATCAGTATATTTGTACATTTGAAAAATAAATTAGTAAATAGTCTCAGTGTGTTTTAACTGCTCTTTCTCTCATACACATGAAGAGAAAAATCTGGATGGTTGAAGGAGTATAGGGGGAAATGACAGAAAAATGTTTGCATTAGACCACGTTGAAATGCCAAAATATTGATTTATTAAGAGCAGATTAGAAGCGACGCGAGGCTGAACGTATGGAGCTCTGTGTGAGAATCATGCTTGCTAATCCTTACACAACGTCGAATTGAGGACTATATCAAGTGGTAGGCGGTTGTTCCGCCCTGGATCAAGAGAGTGGCTGTTGGGAGAAACTGTCTACTAACAGGACTCGTCACCATGCGACAAAAGCGGGAGAACACATTGATGGCTGTTAGACCATTTCTGTGACCCTAACACTCCTTGTATCTGACAGTCTAACTGCAACCCACTTGATTATTATGTGTAGGTTGCAGTTAAGTGAGAGACTAACAAAACCACCAAAGATGACAGGGCAAGGATTATGTAGCATTCGCCAGCTTAAACAAGGAGACCGTCTAGAAGAGATTCAGGAGATATCGAAGTCGTCTTAAAGCCGTGTTTGAAATTAGATTACAACCTTTCCAGACCTTTTCGGTCGCTTTTTAACAATCTAAGAAGCATTTCGTTTAAAAACTAATGATTTCTAACATAGAGACAGTTAGTGGGCCACTGACAGGATGTCGTAAACTATGAACAGGAATATTGTTGATTGATTCATCGAAATTATCAATAAATAATGAGGATTTAAAAAATATGGAAAATGTAAGAATTTATTATACATCTTAAAATCTGGGGTCGGTGTCCGATAAATAAATCATTTTCGTACGTTTAATCATGTTTTATTTTATTTTATTTTATCTTATCTTATGAAGTCAACCTATGAGAAGGTATAGGTAGGTTTCTGGGGTGATGAATTGTTTCTAAATATTTGATTAGACATTTTGATTTTTTTTAAAGAAATGATGAATAATTTATATCTCAATGAATGAACATTTATTAGAAACATTTGCAAAACATTTAATTCTTAAGAAAAATTCATCACCTGAATAATCAACCTATATTCTCTTTTAGGTTGACTAGTCAAAGTAAGTTTTAAAATATCATGTTGTGCAAAAATGGCTTCCTCATCTGATTCATTGTTTTATAACGAATGAAACTGACATGAGAGGAAGTTCATCAATGAAGGCGCTGTAGCGTAGTTTTAACCTAAGTATTTTCGCTATTTCCAAGACTATCTTCAGGGGTAAATTACAAAGACAAACATATTGTAACTGCAATAAAATCTGCATTCTTTTGTAATGGAGATTTCTAAAAACACACGCAATATTAGAAAGTTAACCTGTATGAGCATGTATCGTCTGCTTTTCTGACTTAACTTTTTTTAATATCAAAAATAATTTTTGGTACATTTTGATTTGTAAGAAAATAGCTTCGTTTGGTTTTCTTTTAGAATCAATCAAAACGTTTCGCTCCAAATTCTGACAAGTGAATTCGGAGCCTACGTGGAGATAAAAGAGGTTCTAAGAGCCAATTAGAGGAGTCGACGAATATCTGCTACTGGAATTCAGATCACTACAGTTCCGAAAAAAAAAACAATACCAAAAGGAAATATTGACAACTACCAGACGAGAATTGATAGGAACATCAAAATCGCTCCCACATCCAGGAAAAGTCTTGTGATTGTTGTATTCTTCGCAGTTACCAGGAACTTTGTCTCGAATATTTGCACCAATTCCGGGAACTATGTTCTCCTTTTCGGCATTTTATATGTAACTTTTTTTCTGAGAACTTTATGCAATATTTTTTATTATAAAAGTGCATAATTCATTTACATTGATTATTATTTTCTTATACGTGTTACTGGCCATCATTTGGCACACAATACACTTGATTTATGTAATTAATTCATTATTTTGTGTTACAATAAATTAGTGATTTGTTCTTAAAGTTGGCTCGTATCGTTTGTTTTTAGGGTGTGTCCATATAAATTAAATATTACCTCAAACATTTGTTTGAACTATTTCTGTAATTTTCTGGGTTTTTTTTTTTAACAAATAAAATATTCCTTTATTTTACACAAATTAAATTGTTAAATATGTTACATTTTAACACATTACAATTATCTGGAAATCGTTGCTGTGCCTGCTTATTTGGCTAATTAAATAACCGCACCATTTTTCAAAAGGCACAATCAAACGAATCTCAAAATATTCTGGCCAATTACTGTGGAATAAATTTTCTTTAAATTAATTTGAAATATGTGTGACGCTAACAGAAAGTTAAATTATGTTTAAAATTTAAACTTTGAATTTAAAATTTAAATATAAAGCAGAGTCCGGGAAGGATTGTTTTTGCGTAAAAAAAAAGAAAAAAAGAAATATTGTTAAATGTTTTAACACAGAAAACATAAACAATTACATAGAAAGCCTTTATCTAAACTTATTTATAAATGGAACTTTGTCTGTGTGTGTGTCTGTGTGTGTGTATCCGTTACCTATAGACTCCAAACGGCTGAACCGGTTTTCTTGAAAATGTATACAGTTGTACTATAAGCGTCTGCGAATGATCTTAGCTAGGTTTTGTGTCGAGGTACCTCCGATAAATATCGAAAATCGATAATCGAAAAAATCTGGTTATAGAAGGAGTGGTCCGATTTTAATCAAATTTGATACACTCATAGACAAAGACATAAAAAACGATATCCAGAATTTTCAAGGTTGCAGATCTTACAATAGTGCAGAAAATCAATAATATATATATATATATATATATATATATATAAACTTATTCATAAATGGAACTTTGTCTGTGTCTGTGTGTGTCCGTTACCTATAGATTCTGAAACGGCTGAACCGATTTTCTTGAAAATTTACACAGTTGTACTATAAGCGTCTGCGAATGATCTTAGCTAGGTTTTGTGTCGAGGTACCCCCGATAAATATCGAAAATCGACAATTGAAAAAATTTGATTATAGAAGGAGTGGTCCGATTTTAATCAAATTTGATACACTCATAGACAAAGGCATAAGAAACGATATTCAGAAGTTTCAAGGTTGCAGTTCTTACAATAGTGCAGAAAATCGATAATATATATAAAAAAAGTTTTTATTACACCCGAGCAACGTCGGGCTGTACTGCTAGTAATGATAAAAAATAAATCAAAGTTTATACAGGGAAGATATCTTGACGGAAGCAGAATTTGAAAGGGGTGCATTCATAGGCTTCACTCGGATTTAACATCGAATGAAAAAAAGAAGCGATGAAGTTGATTCAGTGAAAAAGGTCAGTTCTGTTGGCTTTTCTGGTGCAGTGAAACCCTAATTAAAATTTCCTTTTTTTTTTTAGTTGAAGGGACTGCGAAAAGTATAAATTCTCATTTAAATATTTAATGCCACAATCCGAGACTATGTAATTAGCATAGACTTAAATCGAATAAAGTTATACATTCCCATAATATTCTCAAGTTTGACGTAGTAATATATAAAATATATTCACGAAAACGCCACGATTCTCAAACTATTCTGACAAATAACTGTAGAATAATAAGCCGTTTTTTTCCTAATAATATATGAAAAATATATGAATTTCACTTTTTGGCTCTAACACAGATTCAAATTAAATTTAAAATTCAAACTTATTTGGTCAGCTTGAAAATTGAGGAGAGTTCTAATAAATAATGTTTTTTTTTGCGTAAAAAAATATTGCTGTTCCATTGTCATAAAATATTTTTTTAATGTAAACATGAAGATCCAATCATATACAAACAAAGGATTGATGCCCTATCGATTACATTGTTAAATTTTCGTTTTAGGTCTCGAAGGCCCCTTCAAATTTATCCAAAATAGCATTATTTCTGTGCAAATGTATATCCTGAACTCAAATCAACAATTAGTTATTGAAGAAACCTACCTTTTTGATCTGAACGTCCATAAAAATATCGAACTACATTTTGTCTCCCGTAACTCTAATACAGTCATGTAATTAACTGCTAAGATGTAACCGTAAATTCTACTCCAACAGCTTCTTTTCTCACGCTTCCCGCCTGTGGAACTCCCTTCCACAACTCTGCTTTCCCGACAGTTACAATCTCTAAGTGTTTAAATGTAGGGTCAATAGACACCTCCTATCACACTAACTCCCAATTATTTTCAGAACACTCTCATCTACCCAACCCTCATTCTCGGTATCCTTACCCGCCTATCACCCACCCTCTGACATTTCCTATATTTAATCATCCTTTCTCCACTCTACGTAGCCCCCTGCGTAGTAGTGGCAGTGACATGCCTTGCTCGGGGTGAATCGCTTATAAAAAAAAAAGAATGACTTAGGACAACAAATTTCGGTCTATTTTCGGTCGATTTTCTTCCTTTACTGAAACTTCCGGCTATTTACTTCCTGTAATGAAAGTAATACGCTATAGTAGTTCTACGCGTATTACTTTCATTACAGGAAGTAAATAGCCGGAAGTTTCAGTAACGGAAGTAAATCGACCAAAATTTGTTGCCAACGCAGAACGCCATTCTGCAGTTAATTACATGACTTCGTGAGAGTTACGGGAGAGAAAAAGTGCAAGATATAGTTTGTTTTTTTTATGGACTTTCAGATTAAAAAAGGTAGGTTTCTTTAATAACTCATTGTTGATTTGAGTTCAGCATATACATTTGCACAGAAATAATGCTATGTTGGATAAATTTGAAGGGTGAAAAGCCTTCGGGACCTAAAACGAAAATTTACCATTACATTTACGAAGAAATAGAAAACGTAGATATCTATGTGATTTTGTTAGAGAAAAATCGAACAATTCAAAAACTATTCATTTTAAATGATACTATATAGATCTTCCGTGCAAAAAGTATATATTAAAATCAGTTTCTTTTTAATTATGCTGTTGTTTTGAAGGTTTTAGATAGGATAGTCACACAAAAAAAAAGATGATACAATTTTGATAATAGACACGGAAAGTAAACTACAAGACCTCCTGCAGGAATAAATTATTAGCCGAATAAAGGGGAAAAAGGACTACAAATAAATTACAAGAATACTGAATGCATGCTCATCAGTAAAAAAGAGGAGCCTAAAATGCCGGCTACAGGCTTGGAATACTAAAGTCAAGCAGGTACAGAAATTCCGATACCTGGGACGTATTCTAAAGAAGATGGAAAGTGTGACACTGAGATCCGAAGGTGAATTGGCTGAGGACGCATTTAGAAGCTGAGTAGAGTATTGAGAAGCAGAAAAATTTTAGTAGAAACAAAGAAGACATTACTGGATTGTTATGTGATGCCGGTTCTTCAATATAGCAGTGCATGCTGGACAAGCTCTTCAAAGATGAAGGTAAGACTTGAACAAAAACAAAAAAACAAATATAGTTCTACAGAAGGATGCTGAGGATAAATTTGAGCAACAATGAATTTCTGAAGAATATTAAAACGAAAAAGATACCAATACTTAACATCAGGAAAATACAGCTGAAGTTCTTTGGACATGTAATGAGAAAGGAGTGCTTGGAGAATCTGATAACCCCAGGTCAGATAGAAGGAAAGCAACGCATAACATATTGATGGGCTTGAGCAAATAGATGACAGAGCGGGGTTTTTGTTGGGTAACAGTAGAAAGTGTGCCAAAAGTTACTAAGAATAGGAAGATGTGGAAAGCCATGATTCCCTAAATCTTTAAGGGACATGGCTCATAGTTGAAAAAGTTACAATTTTAGAAAATAAAAACTTACTGTAAGATTATTTCACTGTTTTTCATAAACAGAAAAAGGAGTAAAATCGTAGAACGTATATATGTTGTCCCAAAAAGTCTTCTTCTTCTATGTGCCCTGTCCTTTCAGGACGTAGGCGATCATGACCTTACACGTCTTCCTATTCTTGGTGGTTCTTAGCACGCTTTCTCCCGTTACACCACGCAAACCTTGTTCCGTCATCCACCTGATCAGGTCTTTCAAATATATTATCCCCTGCTTTCCCCTGTCTCTTTTTCCCTCTATCTGGCCTGTTAGTATCAGGTTCTCTAAGCCCTTCTTCCTCATTGCATGTCCCAGGAACTTCAGCTGTATTTTCCTGATGCTAAGTAATAATTTCCTTTTCGTTTCCATCCTTTCCAAAACCACATCATTCCTCACATGCTCGATCCATGATATTCGCAGCATCCTTCTGTAGAACCACAATTCAACTGCTTCTAGTTTTTCCTTCATCTTTGATGATATTGCCCAGCATTCACTGCCATATTGAAGAACCGACATCACATAGCAATCCAGTACTCTCTTCTTTTTTTCTAGCGAAATTATCCTCTTACTTAATACTTTACTCAACTTCTGGAATGGTTTCTTCGCCATGCCAATTCGGCTTCGGATCTCTGTGTCGCACTTTCAGTGTTAGAACACTTCCCAGGTATGTAAATTTTTGTAACTGCTTGATTTTAGTACCCCTCACAGTATTTGGTATTATAGCGTAATTAAAAGTAATGAACAGTCCATCACTAAAATTATGTCAGTATTTAATTAATCACATGAAACTAGCAATGAACAATTGTTAAACGTAGCCGTTTTCATTGGTGTCAATTTGATGAACAACAGCTTACATAATATAATTTCGAAAAATGAAATGTTCTTTCTTGGATAATATTAGAAGAAGGTAAATATTGGGTTTACTATAGAGATATATGGATGTGCTTTGTGGTGCAATGGATATCGGCTTGGAACGAGAAATCTGGGATCCCAGTTCGAATTCCAGTCGAATTCCCCGCATTCACTTACTTGTAAATACCTTTGGGAAAGGTATTAATCTGTCTGTTTCCTCAAGTTAAGGGTAAAATAACAGGACAGAGTGATTTCTATAGCCTTGGCTGGCAACTAAACTACCGCAGAAAGTAATAGCAACCTACTGCGGTATAATCTTCTGCGCAGTCAGTGATATCTCTTTCGGGACTTGATCGCCTAAGCGTGTATCATGTATGGCGCTTAACTGGCTAACTGCCTGAATATAATAGTGGAAAACATAATTAAAGCCTCTACTGGGCATAAAGTGGGGGATCAGTTTTTTATTGTTATTAAGTAATAAACTGATCCCCCACGAATTAATACTTAATAATATAATACATCTCTTCCCCCTAAATACTTAATAATATAATACATCTCTTCCCCCTCAGAGCAGTCTGGGTTCTGTAGCCTTGGCTGGCAACCAGTCTACCGCAGAAAGTAATAGCAACCTACTGCGGGATAATCAGTGTTGGCAATTATAATAAAAACGCACACATATCATTAAAAAATCATTCATTAGTGATTCACAGAAATAAATTCGACCACAATTTCGATTTAAAAATGCCACACTTATAAAAAGAGTAAACAATTTACTCAGGAAGATATTGAATACTGCTGCCATATCTGGTCGGGAGCTCCTAGGGGTCCTTGGCAAAATCCAACGGAGAATCTCTAATGTTTTCAATCACGACTTGGCAGCTAAGATACAGTCATTTTCTTACCGACGCAATTACCGTGGCTTCCCTCTGTATCATCTACAAATACTTTCACGGCTTCTGCTCCGATGAACTTAGCTCACTGTTACCCCCTATATACTAATTTACCCGAGCCACAAGATTAGCAACTAGGTCCCACTCTTTCACTTTGAAACCGATAAATTGTATACGCAAATTCTACACCAACAGTTTCTTTTCTAGCACTTCTCGGCTGTGGAATTAATTTCCGTTTACTTGCTTTCCCGACAGCTACAATCTTCAAGAATTCAAATGTAAAGTCACTAACCTGCTTCCTCTCTCTCATGCTCTTTTCTCTATTCACCCCACTCTCCAAAATATTTTCATCCTTCTCTTACCCTTCTCCTGAGACTCCCTTTAACCTGTCACTCTTTCTCATATATTTTCTCCTATGTAACCCCTATATACCAGTGGCAGTAATAACAAACAAATATTCATCGATTTTAAAAATATTTCAAAAGATTTCTGACACATTATTTTAGTAAAATTGGAAAATTAAAAGTTTAATCAATCTGATTTTAAAGAAATATTATTATAGCATAAAAAGTAATATACAACAAATTATTAACGATTGGTCGTGTTGATCTGATCGAACGTTTGACGGACTGTTGAATGACGAAGCAATGACAGCTGCTCCGCATGATCATAAATAACAATTTTCATAAATGTAAGGGAAGAGACAAAACTCTTATATTATGTTACATTTTCATAATAATGGCAATTTCAGTCTAGTAAACATGAAAATAAAGTAACACAATACAAGATAAAATAGGTAACAAAATACAAGATAAAAAATTATTATTAAAAATAGATAGCGTAACTACGTTTATTAAACTTTGTAATTTTTCATTTCCATTTAATTGTCACATTCAATAAATACCCCATAACAGAAATTTACACGATTTTAAATTATTATAAATTATTATAATTAAAATGTGTATATAAACGAAAACATTCTTATAAAAATTCATTATTCATCAGAAGGAAATTATTTCTTCAGACAATAATGTCCTTAATATTACTTATTCACAAAAAACAATTAAAAGCTTTTCTAATTAAGTAATGTCATAGTTTTATTTGATTCATTATTTTTTAATTCAGAACAGATTTTCAGTTAAATTGTTCAAATTTGAAAAAGAAAGTAGGTGATTTACAATCTCCAATGACTCCTACTTTTAACAAAAAAATAATTTCATTAAATAAGAAGGTTCCGTGTAAATTTTCATGAAATGAAGTAAGTGGGGGTAACATATTTAAAAAAAATAGTTTCATCAAAATGTTCTAAAAACCACATGTCACAAATAAATTCACTCATTTGTGAATAAGTCCTGAAAATGTCATTAAAATCAGACAATTATTTGATTTTTACAAGAATTTCCCAATAAATGTTTTCAAAGGAAACAAGCGCAAAAAAAGTCAACGTTAAAAGTCACAGAAGGCGATGACGTTAAAAGTCATAGAAGGCGATGGCGTTAAAAGTCATAGAAGGCGATGACGTTAAAAGTCACAGAAGGCGATGACGTTAAAAGTCACAGAAGGCGATGACGTTAAAAGTCACAGAAGGCGATGACGTTAAAAGTCATAGAAGGCGATGGCGTTAAAAGTCATAGAAGGCGATGACGTTAAAAGTCACAGAAGGCGATGACGTTAAAAGTCTCAGAAGGCGATGACGTTAAAAGTCACAGAAAGCGATGACGTTAAAAGTCACAGAAAGCGATGACGTTACAAGTCTCAGAAGGCGATGACGTTAAAAGTCACAGAAGGCGATGACGTTAAAAGTCACAGAAGGCGATGACGTTAAAAGTCACAGAAGGCGATGACGTTAAAAATCACAGAAGGCGATGATGTTAAAAGTCACAGAAGGCGATGACGTTAAAAGTCACAGAAAGCGATGACGTTAAAAGTCACAGAAGGCGATGACGTTAAAAGTCACAGAAGGCGATGACGTTAAAAATCACAGAAGGCAATGATGTTAAAAGTCATAGAAGGCGATGGCGTTAAAAGTCACAGAAGGCGATGGCGTTAAAAGTCATAGAAGGCGATGACGTTAAAAGTCACAGAAGGCGATGGCGTTAAAAGTCTCAGAAGGCGATGGCGTTAAAAGTCACAGAAGGCGATGACGTTAAAAGTCATAGAAGGCGATGACGTTAAAAGTCACAGAAGGCGATGGCGTTAAAAGTCATAGAAGGCGATGACGTTAAAAGTCACAGAAGGCGATGACGTTAAAAGTCACAGAAGGCGATGACGTTAAAAGTCACAGAAGGCGATGACGTTAAAAGTCACAGAAGGCGATGACGTTAAAAGTCTCAGAAGGCGATGGCGTTAAAAGTCTCAGAAGGCGATGACGTTAAAAGTCACAGAAGGCGATGACGTTAAAAATCACAGAAGGCGATGACGTTAAAAGTCACAGAAGGAGATGGCGTTAAATGTCACAGAAGGCGATGGCGTTAAAAGTCACAGAAGGCGATGGCGTTAAAAGTCACAGAAAGCGATGATGTTAAAAGTCACAGAAGGCGATGACGTAAACAAAACAAGATTTTAAACAAAATTTCGAAAGTGCTAGAAAGGATTAAAAAATTTCAAAAAATAATTTAAAATACTTTGTTCTTTTATCTTAATAATAACATCAACATTCTGACAATCAAACTTTAATTTCGTTAAGTTTGTGGCCTTTTTCATTACGCCATGCTGTTTTTCCTGCGAAATACTGAAGGTACTTATATTTATCGTATGCTCTTAAATTTGGCTCGTGTCTTCCATCTTTGTTGTGCGCCCATAAATTAAAACGTTACCTCGAACATTTGTTTGAACCATTTTTTCATAGGATTTCTTTTTGTACCAAATAAAAAAAAATCTTTAGTGAATGCGCTGTTGTATTTATTTGAGAATTTTAAAATTTACCCGTTGTAGTTATTACATTGTTTACAAGTCGAACACGAGTTATTTTGCACATCATCTAAAAAACAGTTTCCTGTTCACATTTATGATTCAAGAAAATACGTGTTCAAAATATCAATATTCTGCACAACGAAAGTAAGAAACAAAATCTTCATATTCTCGAAAACAACATATTAAACAACGTATATCATTTATATACAAATGCTATTTTGCATTTCTGCTAATTTCGAGACAATTCTCTGATAATGAAATGCTTGCATTGTAAAAATAATTAGATAACTACAACGTATAATTTTTTTTATAAAAGATCGAAAATATCTATAACAGAGAATGTTCGAGCATGTTTTTAAAAATCGTTATCACAACGGAATCCATATATTATGGAAATTCGTCTTCGTAATTTTTTTTTTATAATCATGTCGCCCCAAGCAAGGCATTTTATCGCCCACTGTTTTGCAGGGGGTCACATAGGAGGAAAGTTACGATAAACAGTGACAGTTTATAGGGGTGTCAGGAAGTGGGTAAGAGAAGGATGAGAATACTGATGAGAGTTGAGTGGACGGAGAAAGGACCATGAGAGAGACGATGCAGGTTAGTGAGATAGGAGAAGACTCTGCACTTTACATCTAAATTCTTGGGGATTATAGCTGTCGGAAAAGCAAATAAATGGAAGGGAATTCCACAGGTGGGAAGTGCGAGAAAAGAAGCTGTTGGAGTAGAATTTGCGTTTACATTTTATTGGTTTCACAGTAAAAGGGTGGGACCTAGTTGCTAATATTGTGGCTCGAGTAAATTTATATATAGGAGACACCAGTAAGCTAAGTGCATTGGAGCAGAAGCCGTGAAAGTATTTGTAGAAGAGACACAGGGAAGCCACATTGCGCTGGTGAGTAATTGGGCCCTATCCGAGCTGCTTTCCCCTGTCTCTTCTTTCATTTATCCAACTTGTGAGTATCAAATTATCCAGGCCTTCCTTCCTCATTACGTGTTCCAGGATTCTCATTTGTCTCTTCCTGATATTTATTGTAAGTTTTCTTCTCATTTGTATCCTTTCCAACACCATATTGTTTGCACTCGTGCTCTCTCCATGCTCAGCATCCTTCTGTAAAACGACATTTCTGCTGCCTCAAGACTTTCCTTAATCTTTGATAAGATCGTCCAGCATTCACTTCCATACAGAAGGGCAGATATCGCGTAGCAATTCAGCACTTTTCTTTGTTTCTAACGAGATTTTCCTGTCTTTCAGTACTCTGGATAGCTTCTGAAATGCGTCTTTGGCAATACCTAGGCGTCTTTGGATCTCCATGTCGCACTTTCCATCCTCTGTCAGAATACTTCCCAGGTATGTAAATATTTTTACTTGTTTTATTTTAGGTTCTCTAAATTGCCGTTGGCATATTGGTCTCTTCCTTTTGTTGATGAACATGCATTCAGTTTTTTTAGGCTTATGCTCAACCATTTCTTTTCACTTTCTTTTGCTAAATTCTGTAGAAGGCCCTGCATTTTCCTTTCCGTGTTTGCTATCAGCACCGTGTCATCCAGATATAAGATATTGCTGAGATTATGGCCGCCAATGACGAGTCCAGGCAACGCTATTATTTCTCTCATAATTGCTTCACTGTACAGATTGAAAAGATCCGGTGAGAAAACACACCCTTGTCTTACGCTCCTTTTTAAATCTTTAACACAACAGACTTGTATATTGAGTATTTGTCAATTTTTCTTTTTTTCTCTCATTCTCTGAAAATGCTTTAATAAAAGCGAAACATTTTAGATTGAAATACGGTTCCTATTTATTCATTTTTCTTTATTCTATCAACCCTTCGTATTTCCACACACACACACACACACACACACACACACACACACACACACACATATATATATATATATATATATATATATATATATATATACAGTAGTGTGCAAAAGTATTAGGACAAGAACTATTTTATCTTTTATGAGACATCAAAATAAAGTTTAAAATCAACCCAGTCTTAACACTTTTGCACATTACCGGTAGTGTGCAAAGTGTTAAGACAGGAGTGATTTTTCTAAAAACCTCACTGAAATTTAAATGCAGGGTGAAAAGCCAAATATTTGTAAGAAGTATTTAACTAAAAAGGAAGAGGAAGAAAGGCCTCAGGATTTGAATTAGCCCCATACAAAGGCCTGATCTCAATGCTATTGAACATCTATGGGATATTTTGGATAAAAAAATTGATAAATCTAATGTTACTTTGAAAGACACACTTTGGGAACAAATACAAGCTGCTTGCAAGAACATTGAAGAAGCTTGTGATGTCAATGCCTGACAGAATGAAGGCTGTGATCAAAGCAAAAGGCTATTATACAAAATATTTTTAATTCATTTGTAACAAGCATTTATTAAGTAAATCAAATAAAGCATTTATTAAGTAAATCAAATAAAATTAATTAAATTGTTTATTTTCTGTCAATATGCCTCATAAAAGATAAAATATTTCTTGTCCTAATACTTTTACAGAGTGGTGTATGTACATTTATTTATGATAGAACTAGCAGTTTAAATGGTTTCACTCGGGTAGCTTAGGAAATCTTCTTCTGTGTGCATTGTCCATTCAGGACGTAGGCGATCATAACTTTCCACGTTTTCCTATTTTTGGTGCCTCTTAGTACGCTTTCTCCTGTTACACCACCCAAAACCTGCTCTGTCATCCACCTGCTCAGGCCCTTCAAATATGCTATCCACTGCTTTCCTCTGTCTCTTTTTCCCTCTATCTGGCCTGTTAGTATCAGGTTCTCCAAGCCCTCCTTCCTCATTGCATGTCCCAGAAATTTAGTTCTCTCTTGCTGATGCTCAATATTAATTTCCTTTTTGTTGCCATTTTTTCCAGCACCTCATCATTGCTCACATGCTCAGTTCACGATATCTATCTATCTATCTATCTATCTATCTATCTATCTATCTTAGTCTGTTCATATCTATCTATCTATCTTTTCATATCTTTCTATCTATCTTCTCTAATCTTTTCATATCTATCTATCTTCTGTAATCTTTTCATATCTATCTATCTATCTATCTATCTATCTTTGGATGCATTAATGTAGATGTGAAATAAACATACGCGAGTGCGTGAATTGTGTGAAAACTTTGAATGAAAGAGAGTAAATAAACACAAAGCAATAAGATTGTACATTTTATCAAAAGAGAAAAAAATGCTCTTCATTTTAATCAGAGATGAAACATTGAACAAATACCAATCAAGAAAGAAGCTTTTATCTTGAATGTCAGAACGCAAATATGTCTCCTGTAAAATTTAATTTAAAGATGGCTTACCATTAAGACAATTACATGTTCCTTATTCTGCCGAAACATTGATCTACTTTAATGCAATAAACTTTAAACATCATTTTCTTATAATTCAACAACAAACCAATATATTTTCTCTGAAACAAATTGCGTATTTTCTAAAAAACAGACAAAAAAAAAAAAAATCCCCCAAAACGGGCTTTTTTCATGTTAGTAACACAAAAGTGTCAGGACACTTGTTATGGTAACAGAGCAAATGTATGCAAAGAGAATCCTCAGATATCAAAAGAACGAACTATGTCGCGCATGTCCACAAAGATATAACGTTCTCGCTCACTTTCCTTGTTTATAGCAGCTATTGCAAGTAACGGGTGTACAGTGTTCTCCTCTGGCCACACCATTCCATCAGTGGCCATAACTGTGCAGAAGATTTTGGCCATGTTCTACATTTCCCACCTCCGAATATTACTATCTCGCCCCTTGCAACATTTTCGTCTTTCTAAAAATGCTACAAACTTTAAAGAAACACAATTTGAAAATCCAATAGAATGCGACATGTTAGATGTTTGCGATCTCAAAAATTGCTTTTAGGAATGCTTTCATCAATGAAAATGGCGCTGGATAGAGTATGTATCTTTAGAAGCGACTACTCTCTGAATTGCACGCCCATAGGGTTTGCATCCCCATTCAGTTTGAGTAATATGGTTCTGACTATGACAGCAGTTCAAAGTTTGGCTAAAGTGACCAGCGTCACTATGGAAGAACTGGCATATCAAGATATGGTTCTCTTTACTCTCCACACTCAGGAGCCTTACTGACGACACAAACCTGTAGGATTTCGTCTTTCTAAAAATCCTACAAACTTTAAAGAAACACAATTTGAAAATCCAATAGAATGCGACATGTTAGATGTTTGCGATCTCAAAAATTGCTTTTAGGAATGCTTTCATCAATGAAAATGGCGCTGGATAGAGTATGTATCTTCAGAAGCGGACTACTTCGAAAGGGAATTAAATGCTGAATTGATATATGTTGTAGTTATCTTTTCACAGTACCAGTTCAGATTCTTTTATCCGATTTTAAACAATAAAATCTAAAGCTGAAATTGAGTTTAAGTTTTGTTTAACGGCATATCAACCTCTGTGGGTTATTTAATGCCAAAAAGGTGGAGTTTTAAGGTACTTTTTTAAATCTTCGGTTATAGTGAGAAGGTTGATTTAGTCAGATTTTAATGATTTTTTTTCTTATTTATTTTAGAAAATTAAAAATGTCTTCTAGTTTTGTATTAAAAAATTGTTTTACTGAGAATATTTTTTCATTCAAAAATGTGTTATAGTAATAATCTTTTCTTCAAAAATATAATGTTGGTAATATTTTTCCTTCAAAAATGTATATTTTTCTATAAAAGTCTATTTTTATGCATACATTTCTGTAAAAGTGTATTGTTATAATTTCATAGTGTTATGACCCCAGTTTGGGGGTTAATTATTTGCCCATAGCTGGGACCCTAATAGGTGCTACCACTCTGGGTCAGGATGGACCTGAATACAACAGCAATTAAGAGGTGGTTCCATGCTCCTAATTACCTCCTAATCAGAGGCCTTCTAGCCGGAGGCATTTTGCCGTCTTTCCCAGGACCACTAATAATGATGTAACAAAGTTCAACTATTTAATGGAAGAAACCTGCGTTTCATGCAGTCCTCTTCTTCTTTTATCTGCTGACCTTCTTCAAGAGAAACAAGAACGAATATAACCGCTGTTACTCATCACTCTTCAGAGTATATTAAAGGACAAAACTTTTACATAATTGAAAAACGAGTAAGATTTAGGGGAATGTGTCGTCAACTTTCTATTATTGCAACTGGGGAAAAATAAAATTACAAAATTAATGAATTTGTTACATTTGCATGCTTTTTAGACTAATATTAAAATTGAAAGAAAAGAAAATCAATGTCTCTCTGAATTGCACGCCCACCGGGTTTGCATCCCCATTCAGTTTGAGTAATATGGTTCTGACTATGACAGCAGTTCAAAGTTTGGCTAAAGTGACCAGCGTCCCTATGGAAGAACTGGCATATCAAGATATGGTTCTCTTTACTCTCCACACGCCTTACTGACGACACAAACCTGTTGTACATCGCGGGAAAAACTTCTGTGGAGTCCGCATATAACCATGGTTTTTTGTTAATGTTTAATTAGTCAGATAAGTACCATACGTCATACACGCTTGAGCGATCATATCTTGAAAGGGATCTGACTGATTGGGTTGATAATAATCCCGCAGTAGGTGATATTACTTTCTGCGGTAGACTAGTTGCCAGCCAAAGCTATAGAACCAAATCTGTCCTCTTTTTTAACCTATAACTTGCGGAAAGAAACGAACCGTGGCCATTGTTGTTATGTTCGCAAAGTTTAAAAAAACTCGGTGACGATATCCACTGCACCACACTGCAAAAACTTCAAGCCGATATATACTGCACCACAAGAATACGCTGAAATGGTTGTGAATAATTTTATTAAACATTTACTTGAAAGTTTTCAATGACAATTCACTTTTTTTTTCTATTATAAATGCCTTACTATGTTTTTTTATAATCGTATCACCCTAAGCAATGTATTTTACTGCCACTGTTTTGCAGGGGTTTACGTAGGATAAAAGTTATGAGAAAGAGTGACAGGTTATAGGAGGTGTCAGGAAGTGGATAAGAGAAGGATGAGAATAATAATGACAGTGGAGTGGACGGAGAAAGGAGCATGAGAGAGAGAGAGGATGCTGGTTAGTGAGATAGAAGATCACTGTGGACTTTACATTTAAATTCTCGGAGATTGTAGCTGTCTGGGAAGCAAGTAAACGGAAGGGACTTCTACAGGCGGGAAGTGCAAGAAAAGAAGCTGTTGGAGTAGAATTTGCGTTTACATTTTATTGGTTTCACAGTAAAGGTGTGGGACCTAGTTGTTAATCTTGTGGCTCGAGTAAATTCCCTTATAGGTGGCACCAGTGAGCTAAGTTCTTCGGAGCAGAAGCCGTGAAAGTATTTGTAGAAGAGACACAGGAAAGCCACATTGCACCGATGAGAAAGTGACTGTATCTGAGCTGCCAAGTCGGAATCGATCACATTACGGATTTTCTGTTGGATTTTGTCAAGGATCCCAAGGTGGATAGCAGGAGCACCCGACCAGATATGGCAGCAGTATTCAATGCACTGGCGGAGAGTAGATTTATATATGTACAGGATTGTTTCAGACGGGAAAAACTTCCTGGCCCTACACAGAGAACAAACTTTCTTAGCAGCGGATTTAGCTATGGATTCAATATAATCTATAGCTAAATATTAACATGTCTTAATATTTTTGGAAAATGATGCACATCCTGATAATGTTCACCTGTTCATATTCAAACAGCTGACCGTTTTCCAATCGCTTTGATTTGCTGAAATTCTTGTGCCAAAAACAGGAATTTTTCTTTTTAGTAATAGAGTCATGTCTGCAGATAAAGGTGGATATGAGAATCTGGCACCTGCTGCTCAATATTACATTTGGTTCTTCATTGCTTACTATGTATTCTGATGTCTTCTAAGAGATCAAGTATTATCGGAAAATACGACTTTCGACAGATCCTCTGTTATATAAATCAAGAGAAACGCATTCATAATAACATTAAATCGTTGTAATAAAACATAACCAACAAATATTACAATTTAAGAAGCTTGAATAAACGAAATTTACTGAAGAATAGTTCGTAGGATAAGAAGCTTAAGTTAAGTTAAAAAGATAAGCGTACAGAAAAACGCAAACATTCCTACCTAAGTAGATCAATGATCAATTCGCCAGTTTGCCATTTAGAACTTAACGAGATTAAAAATAACATTAAAAACATTCTTACCTCCGTAGTTCAATGAACAATTCACTAATTTAACGAGAAAAAAAGCGATAAACATAATATTAAAAATAAAATTCCTATGTTGCTCATCGCTCTTCAGAGTATATTAGAGGACAAAACTTATACATAAATGAACAACGATTAAAATTTAGGGAAAGATGTCGTCTACTTTCTGTTATTGCAACTGTGGAAAATTAAAATTACAAAATTAATGGATTAGTCACATTCCGTCTTCGCATGTTTTTAGACTAGTATTAAGAATTGAAAGAAAAGAAAATCAAGCTCTTTCGCAAAAGCAACCTCTCCTGCCTCCCATAAGCATGGACCAAGCGATTCTCCCGAAGAGTAATACACTACGCCTCTTCGGACTTACCCTGTCCTCAGACCTCAAATGGAACCACTATATTGAATCTATAGCAAAATCTACTGCTAAGAAGATTGGGTCACTATGTCGATCCAGGATGTTTTTTCCACCTGAATCCATCCTGCATATATACAAGTCAACCATCCGTCCGTGCATGGAGTACTGCTGCTGCCATTTATGGTCAGGTGCCCCTGCCGTTCTCCTCAGTGTTCTTGACAGGCTCCAAAGGAGAGTCTATAATGTGATAGGTACTGATCTGGCGGCTCGACTGCAGCCACTTCCCCATCGTCGAAATGTGGCCTCCCTTTGTCTGTTCTATAAATACTTTCATGGCTTCTGCTCGGACGAACTTAAGTCACTGATGCCTCCTCAACAGGTGTTTACTCGTGCAACCAGACTGGCAACTGTGTCCCACCCATTCACAGTCAGGTTAGCCAAATGCAGACGACAATTCTACTCATGCAGCTTCTTCTCTCGCACTTCCCTCCTGTGGAACTCGCTCCCGTATTCTTGCTTTCCTGACGGCTACAACCTCCAAAAATTTAAATGCAAAGTCAATACTCATCTACTAACCACTGGACTCTAGCACTCTCCCCACCCCCGTATAACCTTCCCTTTCTCTCCACCTATGTATCTGTCATCGCACCTGCTTTCTCAGCTTTCTATTGTTCCTTTCTAACTAGTTTGTACTCCTCGCTCTTTTCTAATTAATCTTTTTACATTTATGTAGCCCCCTGCACATCAGTGGCGTTTCCGCCTTGCTCGGGGTGAAATGATTAAAAAAAAAAATGTACGCCCACGGGGTTTGTATCTACATTTAGTTCGAGTAATCATGTACGGCAGCGTTTGTCATTGTTGAAAACCCTACACATTCTGAAACAATAATCTGCGGCCACTCTCTCAAATCAAAGTTTGGCTAAAATGACTAACTTCCCGATAGAAGAACTGGTAAATCGGGATATGATCCTTCTTACTCTCCGCACTCAGGAGCCTGACTGACGAGACAGGCTTGGTGTGTTTTGCAGTATGTTTTTTGGAGAGATTTTACAGGAAAAATGCGAATTATATTTAGCAAAATATGGTAAATACTAAATATAACTTGTAAAGTACTAAAATATATAATGACTTATTTAGTTAACGCTTCATATAAAAAATAAATAGTTCATTTACTAAGTGCCAGAAGACCGAATGTATGGGTTATACGGGAAGGATCGAACTCCCTACTCAGTTGTAACAGGCTCTCACAAGACAAGCCTGTTAACCATTACACCACGCCGCAGTAGGTTATCAGAGTCGCTACGAAAGATTTATATTTTTTAAATAAGGTGGATGAATTTTGGGTTATGGTGGTTTCCCGTGGTATAATTGTTAAGAAATATTTCCCTTGAAAATTGTTTCCCTTATCGTAGAAGATAATACCAGTTCCTACCAAGAAAAAGATTTTTTAGAGTAGGATCAGCAATTTCTAGGCCGATTGACATAAATTTCATTATTTACGTTCTTCGGACTGTTGTCCTCATCTTTATTGCTACATTCACTACATTTCGGCCGTTATATGCACCGACCTTCTTCAGTTGATTGGAATTTTTAACCGAACCATTTATTTCGATAACTGGAGTATACTGTTCTTGTTACTTCTGGATGTTTCAGTTATCTCAATTTAACTCAACTCTTTAAGTTTTTGTTCACCATTGCTGTTGCTAGGTATTGAACACACAAGTCATTGGGTCAAGTCACTAGATCCAATCAGAGCACTTTTATTTGTGTGAACAAGAAGACGGTGCAAAATAAAACAAGACTAAATGCATGGTCATTAGCAAAAAGAGGACCCCAAAATGACAACTACAGGTGGGGGATACTAAAATCAAACTGGTGCAGAAATTTAAATACCTGGAACTGAGGTCCGAAATCGTATTGGCATAGCTAAAGACGCTTTCCAAAAGTTAAGCGGAGTATTAAGAGACAGGATAATTTCATTGGAAACAAAGAAACGTGTACTACATTGTAATATGATATCTGTCCTCCTATATGGCAGCCAATCCTGGACAATCTCATCAAGAATGAATTAAATACTCGAAACAACTGAAATGTGCTTCTACAGAAGGATGCTGAGAATACTATGGTATGAACATGTGAGCAACGACGAGGTTTTGTAAACGAAAAATAAACTTATACTTAACATCAGAAAGAGATAGCTGAAGTTTCTGGTACGCGTAATGTTGTGGATTAATGAACAACAAAAAATATATTTGAGATAGAAACAGAGGTTATATTAAACGTAAAGATACAAGCTGGAACATAGATTAGTAATCCAGGAATACGATGAGTAAGGAATATATATATATATATAAGTCTTTAACGTGAAGCTGTGCTGGAAATAGTATGTCCATTATTCTAACTGAGAGGAGCTCAGAGCTACTATGCCAACTGACGCGGTATTCGCTGTGTAACTTCGGTATCTCTCGGTAATTTATGGATCATTCACTGTTTTCACTATGGCAGGAGTATATGTATACTCAGGTCGAGTACATTATCATAGAAAAAGGGGAGCTCCAACAATACATAATGAGGAATGAGAGCTTGGAGAATCTAAAACTCACAGGATGGATAGAGGAAAAAAGACAAGTAAAAGCAATACGTGACATACTTGATGTGGATGGAGGAGCAGAATTTTGTGAGAAATACCAAGAAAAAAGGTATTAAGAGTTTCAAGAAATAGGAGGTTTTGGAGGGCCATAATCGCCTTTATCCTGAACAGACACCGCACATAAAAGAAGTACTTGCTAAAGTTCTTTCCTTTCCGAATGCAGGCATTTTGCTGCTAGTATTGATTCTGGATTATATCAATCAGTCTGTTGAATTCTATACCGGATATACGCTTGGGCGATAATGTCTCGAAAGATACAAGACTCAGTAGACAGAGTATTTCCCACATAAAGTTGCCGTTACCTTCTACAGTAGCCTGGTTGCCAACCACGGCTGTAGAACCCAACCTGTCCTGCTATTTAATCCATATCTTGAGGGAAAAGAGGCGTATTAATTTCTTTTCTAATGGTATTTGCGCGTATCTGAATACAGTGAATTCGAGTGGAATTCGAACCCAGCTATCTCATTTTTTGTTCCGAGCCGATATCGACTGCACCCCAACATACATTATAATGCTTCCCATATATGCCATTGTTTTGTAGCAGTCCTAGCACATCTTCTTGACTTAATTTATCGAGTACTTTTGCATATGTATTGCAGCCATAGTGAGCTGGTTAATGCTTCTTTGATTCGGCCTGGCATCATAAATAAATAACTCTCTACAGCTTACAATTTTGATCCAGAATTACATCATGAAAATAATCAGGTTTTCATCGTTATCAGAAGGCTGGTTGTTGAAACGTGAAAGGATGAAATATTTCGTGTGTACATCAAAGCAAAGATTTATTTACAGAATGACAAATGTGTAAGAAGAAAAATATAAGTGAAATTTTGTTAACTGAACACTGTAATATATTTGTGAGAAGCAAAATGTGAATTGAGAAAATGCATGCAGTTTTGCAGTTAGAATTGTTCGTAGAGAAATGTAGGTATTTAAATGTTCACCGAAGTTTACAGTTCATGGTTGTGTTGTAGTTAGAGAGAGAGAGAGAGAGAGAGAGAGAGAGAAAACCTAGGTGTGAAAATACGTCATATATGAATTTGCTGTTTTTAATCCAATCAGAATTCAGAATTTGCTTTTCACACTGACTTATGAATAGTCGTTTGAATCCACTTTTGCAGGATGGTAATTTAACTTTGTTTTTTTCCAAAATGGTTTTAGTTTTTAATTTCTTATCCATACACCATAATAATAATAGTAAGAAGAAGAAACAGAAGAAGATGGAACCCAATCTTCATTGTGTAACAAAATGAGTCAAGCAAATTCAATATACACAGAGAAATATTACGATTACTTCGGAAAATGACAATTTTACTGATTTTCCTTTTGTATACGGCACCCTAACATGACATGAGTTATGTATGTATGAAACTGAAAATTAAACAAAGGATATAATGGCCTCAGGTATGATGCCCGGTGCAACTATCTATCAACAAATAAACTTGCGAAAAATTATAATAATAAACCATTGTAATTTCGAAAAACATTCTGAAAATATTCTTAGAATCCACCAAATTTTCAATCCTACAGCGTGAATATAAAAGGAAATCTGTGAGTCCGTGTGTGACTGTTCCCTATGCTCCGCCTACATCTTTTAAGCTACGCCATTCAAACTTTCTAGGGACACATATCTACAGGAAAGCTAGGTCGACACATACATTTTAAGATCAACAATTTTCCCTTTCGCACTTTTTTAGCCACTTTTTTTACATTTGCTCCGTAAAACATGTAAGATCTAAAATGGTTGCTAAATTACGTCACAGAAATCAAATCACACATGTCAAACGCGACTAAAATATTTTATTAAAAAAAATGAGCATTTATATTTAATTTTTACTCCGACGTTTTAAAAATTCATTTGGTCAACAAAAAAATGTGAATATTTTCCCCGTAATTTTGAAACAAAAGAAATATTAAGAAAAAAAGTGTTTTACAAAGAAAAACAAAATCTGTAAAAAAAAAAAAAAAAAAGAAAAAAAAGGCATCTTCTACTACTAAATTGTTATGAGTTGCACGGGCAACGCCGGGTTATGATGCTTGTTACATATGGAAGCTACTAAAGTCCCACCCAGGTGAGGGGGTAAACAAAATGACGGGAGTGTTCCATGAGATTTATACTAAACTATTTTCTTAATTGTTTTTGCTAAACAATCAACTAATGCACACTTTTAATATGAGCACGACCCCTATCAATTTATTTACGTCTGAGTTGTATTCGATTAAAACCAGCTGTTTTTCCATCGCTTCGTCGCGTTAATTCCCAGTACAACCATTTTTCTACAGCACAAACCACGTTTATGCTAGATTCTGTGTTTTTTCATATTTTTTTTATATTTCTATGTAATGTTTATACATAACTTGAATAAGACAGACATCGTGTCAAAACATTGTTTTACAGACTGTTTTCTTTTAATAATTAAAACACTTTTTAAAGTTTTGTAATAAAAATGATAATAATAATGAATTAAAAAATTGTGTTGACTCTAAATTGATATTCTGGGATTAATATCTAGAAACAGCTGACCATCTTGTAGGAAGCTGCAAAGTGTTATTAATCACTGAATATAAAACTCAGCATGATAGATTTGGTTAATATATGCGTTGGAAAATATGCAACTTTTACGGGAAGAAAGCTGCAAGAAACCAGCATGAACATCATCTAGAGCCAGTTACAGAGATAGAACGTGTAACATTTTTTATGGAACTTTACAATAAACACAGAGATCAATCAAAGCTAATCGGCCAGATATCGTGATTAACCCTCTAGGGCCATTCGTATCATATTTGATACAGTATGAAAACAAGCCTTGAAAGAAATATTTTCCTGAAAAATTTTTTAAGAGAAATATTTCATATATATATATATATATATATATTTCAAATGAAAGCAGTACTGACTGCTCAGTCAATGAATACCAAATGTTTTCTAATAGGAAAATACCAAATGTTTCCTTATAGGGAAATACTGTATCAAATATGATATGAATGGCCCTAGAGGGTTAAAAACCATATGCACAGAATATACTTTCTTACTGACATGACAGTTCCTGCAGATTGTGATGAATATTTGAAGATCTTTAAAGAAACCATCAAAGTACAAGTATCTTGAAATGGAAATCTAAAATATAGGTGGCACATGAGAACAACAGTAGTTCCAGTTGTAATTGAAAGACCCGGATTGGTTGTAAAACGTTTAGATTGATTCATTGAAGGGATTCCTGGTAATCCATGACATCAAGGGGCACCCCGACGTGGTGTAATGTTTAGCAAGCTTGTCTCGATAGAACCTAAAACAACTGAATAGTGAGTTCGATCTTCACTAGGTACCCCACATCTTCGGCCTTGTGCCACATCTCAATTACAAGTACAACTCGCACATTACAAAGAGCTTTATCTCTGTAAAAGATGTGTAACCTTTTCGTTTTTTCAAATGATCAGTGGAAGATGTCATGAAGCAATTCCTGAACTTAGGTCTCTGATTTATTACTCGTAAGAAAATGTATAAATATGACAGAAATCAAAGGCAATAATAATAATAATAATAATAATAATAATAATAATAACTTGAACAGATGAAACGACGCTGGCAAGACAATCCTCTGCATGGCCAATATCCAGTACGTGCCAATAAATCCAATGTTGATAAAGTTAATACACATCGATGTTTACGTGCATCTGGATTACAGTCTGAGACTGAAGGCTTTATTCTTGCAGCAGTTTCACTAGGAACTTTCACGCAAACATTATACATAATAATGTGGATCCAAAATGCAAATTTTGTGATAAACACCAAGAAACAATAGACCATCTAATTTCAGGATGTTCTGTACTTGCCCCAAATGAATATAAAAATAACATACATAGAAACAACAAAGGACTGGATGATACAATTAGTCAAACAACATGAAAACAGAAAGAAAAATATTCAACAATAAAAGAAGGCAGTAAATACAAACAAGATAGTAGGTGCACTTGGAATGATAAAAAATGGAACAAAACAACACATTGAAAGAATCCCTGGAAACCCTAGCTTAAGAGATATACAAAAAATTGTCTTATTAAGTACAGCCCACACACTAAGGAACATTTTGTCTATGTAACGCTAGGGATGATAGGGAAGATAGAAAAAACATGAAATGGAGCCATAATAACACACCACTTATGTCTTCTCGCAGAATTGGTAGGTAGTGCGACCATAGCAGATATCGAAATATGATGAAAAATGACAAAGTAATAATAATAATAATAATAATAATAATAATAATAATAATGCAGATGGCGCCACGACAATGAGAACAATCCAAGAAGTGTAACCTCGAATGCTTCGAGAAATATACGATCGTTTCTCACCTCAATAGCTGAGAATGAGCAAGTAACTCTCGGATAGGAAACAATTATTTAGATTGACAAGCGCTTCAAGAGTAATCGCACTAATATCTGACTTATGTAGCCAGAGATTGATCCTGACATACGTTACGGTACGTTGGAAGCATCCTAAATGGCAGAACAGGGGGAACGGACCAATGTACAGTGGTACCAAATCTTGCTACGTCAAATTAGTTAGATCTACCAGAAATCATTTGAAGTTGACCCTTTTGCGTTTACTCTTTTCAGGGGTATTTCTATAAATCCTTCCGACTAACGAGGCATTTTTGGCTGATGGCACACATAACTGAGAGCGGATAGGTTTGGTTTGTTAAACGGCATATCATCTCCTGATGGCATATTTAATGATGAGAAATAATTTTCCTGGAAACTTTGGTCATTTTTTTTTGTTTTTCAAAAATGTATTGCTGCTAATTTCTTTTCCCATGAAAATGCTGGTAATATTTTACTATGAAAATGTTTCTAAACTTATTTATAAAGGGAACTGTGTCTGTGTGTATGTGTGTGTGTGTGTGTCCGTTAGTTATAGACTCCGAAACGGCTGAACCGATTTTCTTGAAAATTTACACAGTTGTACTATAAGCGTCTGCGAGTGTTCTGAGCTAGGTTTTGTGTCGAGGTACCTCCGATAAATATCGAAAATCGATAATCGAAAAAATCTAGTAAAAGAAGGAGTGGTCCGATTTTAATCAAATTTGATACACTCATAGACAAAGACATAAGAAACGATATTCAGAAATTTCAAGGTTGCAGTTTTACAATAGTGCAGACAATCGATAATATATATATATAAAAGGCAAGATGTGTGCGTCTGTTTATCTGCCTGAATGTCTGTATTTTTTCAACCCTTTTTTTTTAGTTTTTGCTTTAGGTTTGGCTCTAAGTATGTATAATTGTAGTTCTTTGTCTCAGCTAATGATACCATTTACTCAGTGGACTTATTTAGCCTTCATAATTCAGTTTACGACAAAAAAGTTTATTTGATATCAATACCAGGAAATCAAAATTTGACTTACATCCGTTAATTTTTTCTTTCAGTCTACAGTTTCACTTTAACTGGAAACAACTATTGCTTTTTAGTCTTTCGTGCCAACGTCAAAAGTGTCTGAGCTCCAGGACCATGGATTAGTTTTAAAGCTTTCATTACATCCGAGCAATGCCGGGCTATACTGCTAGTTGCTAATATTTAGCTATAAAAATGCATTTTTAAATTTTATGTTTTCTTAACTCCAGATTGACGGTTCAATTTTCGACCATAGCTGGGGCCATAACAGGTGCTACCACCCGCGGTGAGAGTAGACCTGTGAACAATAGTAACTAAGGGGTGGTTCCATGCTCCTCAAAATTTCCTGGTCAGAGGTCTTGTAGTCTGGTATAGTTTAACATCAAAACTAGGACGAGGACGTACAGGTGACAGAGCTGCTTGGATCAGCTCAGGTTACGAGGAAATTTGTTGTGTCTTTAGCGGGTAGAAACTGACCATTATCACCCGGTCGAAAGTTGTACATGACATCAAATGATACTATGAATATAATAATAATGATTATAAATATCAGTCAGTCAGTTAAGTGACATACATGATGCATGCTTCGGCAATCATGTTTCTTTCGAGACATGACTGACTGAGCAGAATATTATCCCGCAGTAGTTTGCCATTGCTTTCTGCGGTAGACTGGTTGCCAGCCAAGGGCTACATAATCCAATCTGTCCTATTATTTAACTCTTAGCTAAAAATGGACGCGTGGTGCCGCCTAAGCACGAATTTACACGAGATACTAGATTAGCAACTAGGTCCCACCCTTTTACAGTTAAACAAATAAGATGTAACCGTAAATTCTACTCCAATAGCTTCTTTTCTCGCGCTTCCCGCCTGTGGAACTCACTTCCACAAGTCTGCTTTCCCGACAGTTACAATCTCCAGGTGTTTAAATGTAGGGTCAATAGACACCTCCTATCACACTAACTCCCAACTATTCTCACAACACTCTCATCTACCCAACCCTCATTCTCGGTATCCTTACCCGCCTATCACCCACCCTCTGTCATTTCCTATATTTAATCAGCCTTTCTCCACTCTACGTAGCTCCCTGCACGGTAGTGGCAGTGACATGCCTTGCTCGGGGTGAAACGCTTATAAAAAAAAAAAATATATATATTAGATGGGGGATCAGTTTATTACTTCATAACAATATAAAACTGCTCCCCCAAATTATGCCCAGTAAAAGCCTTAATCATATTTTTAACTATTATATTCATGCAATCAGTTAAGTGCCATACGTGATGCACGCTTTGGCGATCATGTCTCGAAAGAGATACAACTGACTGGGCAGAATATTATCCCGCAGTAGGTTGCCATTGCTTTCTGCGGTAAACTGGTTGCAGAGCCAAGGCTATAGAATCCAATCTGTTCTATTATTTAACCCATAACTGGAGGGAAGAGATGGATTAATACCTTTGCCAAGGGTATTTGTGCGTAAGTGAATGCAAGGAATTCAACTGGAATTCGAACTCGGCTCCCCGATTTCTCGTTCCGAGCCGATATCCACCTCACCACGCGGCACATTAATCTCTAAACTTAAACATTGCCAGCATTATACGCTGTTCTGTAATTTCATTGCTAGCATTAGTAAGAAAATCAATCATTTACAACGAGGAGGTCGTCGATGTTTCTGTGACTTGTCTATTATACAGGGTGTGTCGACCAACGAAAAGCCGTTCATCATCCGGTTTTTAAGTGCCATACATGATACACACTTTGGGCGATTATGTCTCTTTCAATCTATAACAGACTAGTAAGACTTCCAGAGTCAGAAGTAGGTTGCCATTTTTTTATATTAGAAAAGGCTAGAGAACCACATTCATCCTGCTGTTTAACCCATATATAAATGGAAAATGCGTGCGTGTAAATATACTCAAAATCTAATTTATTGTATATATAATTACATCGACCACACTACTACAAAATTGACTAGAAGTTTGACATTGTACTTTCCCGACCGCAGCTACATCTGATCTCATTTAAACACGCAATGAGATCTACCAGGGACTATTCATGATATTCTTGTTGACAAAACAAAAGTCATACTTGCATAGCCGAAATCGTTCGAAAAAACAAAGCCTTCAAATAATTCTTATATAAATTTAGATCTGAAAATAAAAAACCAAAAGAACCCATGAAAAATTATATAAAAACTTAATGATAATATCTTGTCTCTCATTTTCAATAAAACCTGCATATATATATATATATATATCTTGTAGTTGTCAGTTAATCACTATAACAAATTCAGTTATAGTCATTTCTTAAAGCAATTTAATTTCGATCGTGCCATATTATGCAAAAACAATCGGAATATACAACCAGAGTGACAAAAATATGACTAACCAAATTATATTCCAGTCGTGGATGCTGGCGGCAGAGTGTAATAACAAAGGCTTGAAAGACAATAGCCGACAAAGATATGATTGACATCAAACACAGGCGAAAGCAAACAAAAATATGATGGATAAAAATATATTCCAGTCGCGGATTGTGGTGGCTGAGTGTAACAACAAAGGCTTGAAAGGTAATATACGACAAAGATGGGATTAACATCAAAGGCAGAAAACAGATGCGAAAGCCGACAAAAATATGATTGATAAAAATAAATTCCAGCTGTAGATGATGGTGACAGAGTGACACAACAAAGGCTTGAAAGGTAAGAGCCGACTAAGATATGATTGACATCAAAGGTTGACAACACGGGCCATCTCTGAGAAAAATATGAGTGACCTATAAAGACAAAAAATGCAGGAGACAACAAAGGCAATAACTGACAAAGATAGGAATTACGTCAGTTTAGCGACAAACCGAAAAAGCAAAAATGAGTAGCAATTTTGAGTTTTATTTGAAAGGAGTTAAGTAAAAAAAAAAGAAGAAAATGCATGAAATATACTTATTGGCAAAAGCGTAAAACACGTAGGTAGTACGGTAATAATCTATTGATATATTTTTAAAGCATTTCAACTCCAAGGAAAGAAGGGCCACCATTAGTGCGCAGGGTTATAGTGAAAAAAAGACTAGGAACAGGGGTTATTATTAACATCATAAAAGAAGAACTGGATATAAGAAGACAGAAGATTGCAATGGACGTTGCATTTAAATATTGGTTATTGTAGCTATCAGGGAAGCAAGTAAAAAAAGGGAGTTCTATAGGCGGGAAGTGTGAGAAAAGAAACTGTTCGAGTAGAAAAAACGGTTACATTTAATTATTTCAACAGTAAAAGGGTGGGACCTAGATGCCAATCTAGTAGTACGCGTAAATTAATGTGGTCGGGGCACTAGGGTTATAATAGCTTGGCAGCTTAGTTTCCATGTAGAACTATGCATAATATTTGTATATAGATGGAAGCCACATCAGGTCGGCGAGAATGTAATCGAAGTCGGGACACCAAGTCAAGATCGATTAAACTGCAGATGCTTTGATTTTGTCAAGAAACTCGAAATGAATAGGTTGAGCACCCGAACAGTTATGAGAATGATATTCAGTACACGGATGTATAGCTAAAATCTTATTTTAAAGTTATTAAATGGAAAACAACCATAGTTAATTTAAAAAAAAAACAGAAGAAGAAAAAAAAAACAAACAAACAAAAAAACAAAATACAAAAAAGAAAACAAAAAAACAAAACAAAAAAGAATAAAAATGTATTCGTTAGAAGTTTGATCTTCTATGTTCCGTGTCCCTTCAGGACCTAAGCGATCATTGGCCTCCTCATTTCCCGATCTTTTGTTCCTCTTAATACCCCTTCTCTTGTTATCCCACTCAATCTCCGTTCTACCATACATCTGCTCAAGTCCATCAAATATGTAATGCGTCGATTTTCCTTATCTTTATTTCACTATATTCGTCCTGTGCGCATCAGGTTCTTCAAGCCCTCCCTCCTCATTACATGTCCCAAAATCTTCAGCTGTCTTTATCTGATATTAAGTATCAGTTAATTTTTTCGTATCTATCCTCTCCAAAACCTCGTCGCTGCACACCTATTCCGTTCATATCCTCATCATGCTTCTGTAGAACCACATTTCGGTTGCTTTAAGTCTTTCCTTCATCTTTGCTCTAGTTGCTCATCATTCGTTAGCATATTGAAGGACAGACATCGCAGTACTCTCTTCTTTGTTTTCAGTGAAATATTCCTCTCTCTTAATACTCGACTTAGTTTCTGGAACGCGTCATTCGCCATGCCAATTCACATTTGAATCTATATATCCCACTTTTCGTCTACTGTTAGAATACTTTCTAGGTATTTAAATTTTTGTTGCTGCTTGATTTTAGGGTCTTCGGCTTGTAGGTCTTAATTTGGGGTCCTCTTTTTTACTAATGACTATGCATTCCGTTTTCTTTTAGTTTATATGTAATGCTTCCTTTTCACTCTTTTAAACTACTTTCTGTAGGTGGTCTTGTTCCTTTTCTGTATCTGCTATCACCACTGTGTCATCTATATTGTTCGGAATGCGACCACCAATGACAAATCTTGACAGGACTTCTAGAGCTCTCAAAATTAATCTTTTTACCAATAAATAAAATAATTATTTATCATAGTAACTGCTCAGTCAGTCATGTCTTGTTTTAGGTATGATCGCCAAAGCGTGTTTCACGCATGGCACTTAACTGACTGATTTGGATAAAAGGACTGAAAAGCAGGCTAGATTGGGTCCTATAGCCTTGGTTGGGAACCAGTCTATCGTAGAAAGTAATGGCAACCTACTGCAGAAAAATTTGCCCAGTCAGTCATGTCTCTTTCGAGACATGATCGCTCAAGCGTGTATCACGTATGGTACTTAACTGATAAGGATAAAAAAAAGCATAAAAAGCAGGCCAAACTGGGTTCTTTAGCCATGGTTGGAAACCAGTCTACCGCAGAAAGTAATGGCAACCTATTCCAAGAAAATCTACACCGTTAGTCTGTCTCTTTGAGACATGATCGCCGAAGTATGACATTTAATTGACTGTAGTAACGCATATTTAGATAATAATGGAACATTTATATTTACGAATTTTTAAAGAAATTTATAGTAAAATTAATTAATTCCGGTATATTTTTAATTCATAAATATCCATTAAAAATAACGCTTATACAAAAAAATATATATCATTACAAATAGGGGAAATCAGGTTGCGTGACCGCTAAATATAGAAAGTCATAATATAGATTATATTATTATCAAGACAAGCTTACAAAATTCATAGAAATAAACTTCATTCGCCTGTTGATGCATTAAATATAGGTTTTAAACCGGATGAAATAATTTCCATTCGACGCTATGTGTCTAGCCGATTGTTACTCTATCGCTGATTTATGCCGAATTTTACGATAAGCTCCATTCGTTAGTTTCAGCAGTTAAACTTTTATTTTAAGGGTATCCGCTGCTATTCCTGGCAATCGAATCTCGCTGCTGAGTTTAAAAAGGACCCCCATTCTGTGGCTGACTGGGGTAAGAAATGACTTGTAAATTTTAATGCTTCCAAAACTAAGCTGCTATCTGTTAACCATCACAGACAATCGCTCCAACCCCCTAGTAGCATGGATCAGTCTAGTCTCCTTGATTGCAAAACACTGCGCACTTCGGCCTAACTCTCTGAGCAGACTTCAAGTGGAATAACTACATTGAATCCACAGCTAAATCCGCGGCTATGAAGGTCGGTTTATTGTGTAGGAGCAGCAACTTCTTCACGCCTGAATCCATCCTGCACATATATAAACTTACCATCCTCCTGTGTCTTGAATACTGCTGCCACATTTGATCGGGTGCCCCTGCTATTAACAAAATCCAACGGAGAATCTGTAATGTGATCGATCCCGACTTGACAGCCCAGCTGCAATTACTCACTCCCAGCGAAATGTGGATTCCCTGTGTCTCTCCTACATTGAACTTACCCACTGGTGCCCTCTTTGTATGAATTTACTCGAGCTACTAGACTATCAACTAGGTCCCACACTTTCACAGTTAACCAATAAAATCTAACCGTAACTTCTACTCAAATACCTTCTTTACTCGCACTCTTGCCTGTGGAATTCTTTTCCGTATACTTGCTTCACCGACAGCTACAATCTCCAAGGTCAATAGTCATCACCTATCTCACTTAGCCGCATCCATTCTCTCGTGCTCTTTTCTCCATACACTCCACTCCCATCACACCAGTATTACTCATCTTCCTGACACCCCCTATAATCTGTCCCTCTTTCTCGTCACTTTCCTCCTATGTAGCCTCCTGCGTACCAGTGGCAGTAAAACAGCCTTGCTTGGGGTGAAATGATTAAAAAAATACACATGTTTAAATCACCCGTAATTTTTTCATAAGTTCTACTCAGAAAACTTTTTTGCAAAAACCACTCCTGGGAGAATGCTATTTAAATTACGGCGAGTTTAACCTCTTAATTCTAGCGTAAAAACTTTTAAATTATTATTCTTATATTTATGCAGAACAACTCATTCAATAAGTTTCTAAGCGGTTCTTTTGTCCTATATTGAGTGAACGTCAATAAAAAAGAAAGGGACTTTTATTAGAAATCATCGCATTAGTTAAAACCATTTGATCACAACCCCATAATTAGTGTTGCATTGTTCACTAGAGAAGAGCCACAGGGCAATATGGTGGAAACTTGTTTCGACATCTATTTCAAGATGGCGGGCATTTCATTGACAGGATTAACTACAGGATAGATTTGACTGAAGTGAATAATCTTTGTGTGTGACGAAAGGCGTTTTCAGTTTACATGTGTCAGTACAAGATTTCAGCGCGAATGTCAGGAAATTAAAATCATTTTAAGCTGGATTCCCAAGAGCAATTAAGCCGTTTCCTTTCTTGGGGAAATGGGTGATTTGAATTCATCTCACATAGAAATAAACAGGACTCAATTGAATGGCTTGGTCATGTAACCGAGAGGTTTGTATTGAAACAGTGTACTTTCCGTGGGGATTAATTTAGTATAAGAGTCGAAACTTTTGCTTCCAAATCAAATGCGTTGAAACTTCAGCTCTAAATCCAGAAATTGGTATTTCGAAATAAACTGTTATCCATCGCACGTTGTACATTTACACAATCATTATATCATGTATCTTCTTCTTCTTCTTCTATGTGCCCTGTCCCTTCAGGACGTAGGCGATCATGGATCTCCACGTCTCTTTATCCCTTGTGGCTCTTAGTATGTTTGCTCCTGTTGCTCCTGGCAACCCCCGTTCCGTCATCCACCTGATCAGACTCTGCAGATATGTTATCCGCTGCCTTCCTCTGTCTCTCCTTCCTTCTATCTGTCCAGTCAGTATCAGGTTCTCCAGGCTCTCCTTCCTCATTGCGTGTCCCAGGAACTTCAGTTGTCTCTTCCTGATGCTCAGCATCAATTTCCTTTTTGTTGCCATTCTTTCTAACACTTCGTCGTTGCTTGTATGCTCAGTCCACGATATCCGTAGCATCCTTCTGTAGAACCACATTTCGGCCGCTTCCAGTTTTGTCCTCATTTTCGATGATATTGTCCAGCATTCACAGCCGTACTGAAGAACTGACATCACGTAGCAGTCTAGCACTCTTTTCTTCGTTATTTATAAATGGAAATTTGTCCGTGTTTGTGTGTGTGTGTGTGTGTGTCCGTTTCCGATAGACTCCGAAACAGCTGAACCGATTTTCATGAAAATTTACAGTTGTACTATAAGCATCTGAGAGTGTTCTTAACTAGGTTTTGTGTCCAGGTATTTCCGATAAATATCAAAAATCGATTATTAAAAAATCGGGTTATAGAAGGAGTGGTCCGAGTCTAATCAAATTTGATACACTCATAGACAAAGACATAAGTAACAATATTCAGAAGTTTCAAGGTTGCAGTTCTTACAATAGTGCAGAAAATCGATAATATATATATATAAAACGCAAGATGTTTGTGTGTGTGTCTGTTTATCTGCCTGCATGTCTGTATTTTTTCAGTCCTTTTATTTTAGTTTTTGCTTCGTGTTTGGCTCTAAGTAGGTATAATTGTAGTTCTTAGTCTCAGCCGTGATACCATTTACTCGGAGGACTTATTTAGCCTTCAAAATTCAGTTTACAACGAAAAAATCTTACCCTTGAATCCCTGGATCATTCCTTCATGTGCTTCCGTCTCTCACTTCTAAGCTCGGTTAGCTATCTCTTCTTCTTCTACCGCTCCCCTTCCTCCTCTGACTGTACGGTACTTGATAGCATCTTTACTAATATCGAAAGGGCCATTTCTTCTCACCCATCTGCCCATATATTTGTGTTTGGCGATTTTAACGCCCACCACACCAAGTGGCTTGAAAACTCAGCCACTGACCCTGCTGGGATCCGCACCATGTATTTTTCAATAACCCAAGCTCTAACGCAAGTGGTGGACTTCCCCACGCGTTTCTCTAATAACCCTAACGGAAGGGACTCTTTACTCGACCTTTGCTTTACCTCCATTTCAGACTCCTGCACTACCAGGCAGGTCTGCCCCCTCGGAAACTCTAACCACGCCGTAGTCTCCGTCAATATCTTAATCCGCGCTAACTCTACCCAAGAAAACCAGACCAGCAGAATATCATACTGCTACCAGAGAGTAGACTGGGACTCGTTCCGAGACTTCCTCTGCGACGTCCCCTGGAACAACGTCTTCGATCTTCCTGTGGAAGACTGTACCTCCGAGGTCTCGTCTTGGGTTAAGGCTGACATCGATGCTTTTATCCCGGCCAGGAAATTCCAACCAAAATCAAATTCGTCCCCTTGGTTCTCACCCGCTTGCTCGGCCGCCATTGCCCACCGGAACCATTTCTTCCGGCTCTATCGAAGCTGCTCGTCGAACCAAAACAGGCGCCTTTTCGCCTCAGCACGGAAAATAGTTTTAAAAAGTACTGAACGAAGCTAAGAGAGCGTTTGCTACCAGAGTGCGGCAACGCATAGCATCCTCTAAGTTTGGCTCCAAAGATTACTGGCGACTCTGCAAACGCGTGCTCAACAAGAGCAAGACTTCAATACCCCCACTAATCAATGAATTTGAAGTTCTCACCTCCCCAGCGGACAAGGCTGAAGACTTTGCCCGTAGATTCTCCACCAATTCGACACTGGACTCGTTAGGAATACCTACACCCGACTTCCCACCCAGAACTAAGGCTCAACTAAATAACGTCCACATTACACCCTCGCTGGTCGCCAAGATAATTGCACAACTTGACCCACACAAAGCGAGCAGCCGTGACGGAATCCCAGTCATAGTACTGAAGAAATGTGCCCCAGAACTCTCCTCTGTCCTCTCTAAACTCTATAACCTCTGCCTATCTGTTTCCTGTTTTCCTGCCTGTGGGAAATCCTCCTGTGTAGTTCCTATATTTAAGAATTCTGGCGAACCCTCAGACCCCGCCAATTACCGTCCTATTAGTCTCCTTCCGATCTTTGGCAAAGTTTTCAAGGCCATTATCAACGTCGAGGTGATTCAGTATATCACGGCCCACAGGCTTCTCTCTGACAAACAGTACGGGTTTCGCTTCAACAGGTCTACTGCTGATATGCTAACGACCATTACCGAGTACATATACCGGGCACTTGACAAGAATGGTGAAGCCCGAACATTTGCCTTGGATATCTCCAAAGCGTTCGACAGGATCTGGCATGCTGGCCTCTTGTGCAAACTGCAGAGCTAGGGGATAACTGGACATCTGTCTGACCTCATCCAGTCATTCCTCTCTAACCGCACATTGAAGGTGGTATTAAATGGGCATGCCTCCCAAAACTACCATACGAACGCGGGCGTCCCTCAAGGTTCTATCCTAGGTCCCACGCTCTTTCTGATCTACATTAATGATCTCCCCGACGCCATTATATCCCAAGTTGGCATGTATGCCGATAACACAACAATCTACTCTCGCATCGATCAAAAACCAGGTGTGGGCGACAAAGCGAACCTCGCTGCCGTGCTTGAAAAGGACCTCCAATCCGTAGTGGCCTGGGGTAGGAAATGGCTAGTAAATTTCAATGCTTCTAAAACGAAGCTGTTATCTACTAACCACCATAGACAATCGCATCTACCTCCCATTAGCATGGGAAAGGCTAGCCTCCCAGAGAGTAAAATACTACGCCTCCTTGGTCTTACACTTTCGGCGGACCTCAAATGGAATGACTATATCGAATCCATTGCCAAATCTGCTGCTATGAAAGTCGGCTCTCTGTGCAGGGCCCGGAAGTTTTTCCCACCTGAATCTATTCTGCACATATACAAATCTACCATCCGCGCGTGTATTGAATATTGCTGCCATATCTGGTCGGATGCCCCTGCTGCTCTCCTTGGGCTTCTTGACAAAATACAAAGGAGGATCTGTAACGTGGTTGATACTGACTTCGCAGACCGGCTGCAGCCACTCCCTCACCGGCGTGATGTGGCTTCCCTGTGCCTCTTCTACAAGTACTTTCATGGCTTCTGCTCCGATGAACTTAGAGCACTGGTGCCGCCTAAGCAGGAATTTACACGATATACTAGATTAGCAACGAGGTCCCACCCTTTTACAGCTAAACAGATAAGATGTAACCGTAAATTCTACTCCAACAGATTCTATTCTCGCGCTTCCCGCCTGTGGAACTCCCTTCCACAAGTCTGCTTTCCCGACAGCTACTATCTCAAGGTGTTTAAATGTAGGGTCAATAGACACCTCCTATCACCCTAACTCCCAATTATTCTCAGAACACTCATCTACCCAAGCCTCATTCTCGGTATCCTTACCCGCCTATCACCCACCCTCTGACATTTCCTATATTTAACCATTCTCGGGATCCCTACCCGCCTATCACCCACCCTCTGACATTCCCTATATTTAATCATCCTTTCTCCACTCTATGTAGCCCCCTGCGCAGTAGTGGCAGTGAAATGCCTTGCTCGGAGTGAAACGCTTATAAAAAAAAAAGAAAAGAGAAATTGATATCGATACCAGGAAATCAAAATTTGACTTACATCCATTCATTTTTCTTTTAATCTATGGTTTCGCTTTAACTGGAAATAACTATTGCTTTTTAGTATTTCGTGCCAACGTCCAAAGAGTCTGAGCTCCGGAACCATGGATTAGTTTTAAAGCTTTCATTACACCCGAGCAACGCCGGGCTATTCTGCTAGTTGTAAAATATTTTCGTAATAGAAATCTATTAATTATAGAATTAGCCAACAAATATATTTGTCAGGGAAATCAAAATCCCTTCCTATTCTATCAGCGGGAAGTAAACTTCCCCACAAACAGCTTTCTGCGAACCGCTCCCCTGTGGAACAGACTCCCAAGGAGATCTTTCCCTGATCCCTACAATCTTAAACAGTTTAAGCTTCGAATTAACCGGTAACTTTCCTTCCTATCCATATAAGTTACCCTTTTACGTATTCCTCTATCTTGAGTGGGCCCGGGTCTTGTACAAAATATATCTTGCTGTAAAACGTAAGAAATTCATACTGGTGTCGTGTGCGGCTCCAGTAATCGACTATGGCAAGATTCGAAACCACTTCTGCAAGACTCGAAACTACGTCTCATAATCGGAATGTAAGCATGTTAACAATTCTCCAATGCTAGTTGTTTAAGCAAACTTTAATAATGTGTGTAAAATTCTGAATGTTTTTCTGGTTTATTTTAGGAATCTCTTTTTATATCGCTCATTCAGTTATGAATTAGAGCACTCTGGCCACTGGCGTATGATACATGATAGGCTAAATGTGTACCTCTTTCTACCGAGCGCCCATAGCTCAGAGGTAGAATCGTCGACTGACTCCAATTCGGTCGGGCTTCAATCCTGGGTTAGAAGCAATCGGAGTCTAACCGTACTGATGAGCTGTGATACAGCGAAACAGATCTGTCTGCGGATGAATAGATAGATAGATAGATAGATAGATAGATAGATAGATAGATAGAAAAGTATAGATAAGTATAATTATAAAATAAATACATACCTACACACACACACACACATAGACACACACACACACACACACATATATATATATTGATTTTTATAATTATACTTAGAATATTACTGGAATAAGAAAATATCAACAGTTTGTTTTCTTTTTTAGATTTTTTAGATTTTCCACTGGAAAATTGACAGCCGATCGAAATTTACTTCCGGAAATATCATTAGCAATGGCGTCGTTGCGAAACTCGAATTGGTAAGGCAAATCTAATCACTGATACACGGCGTAAATGAACCTGGATATCAAGGTCTGTTCTGCATGATGAATTCCGTTTTGCAAAATGTCATCTGTCGAGGTTTAAAAAGATGCTAGTTAAAAAAAATTATTAATATTTGAAAGAAGTTGGAAGACGTGTATCTTCATCAATCATCAATTATCACACATACACTTGTCTATAAACTTATACTTGCAAACACACGTGTATATATATATATATATATATATATATATATATGTGTGTGTGTGTGTGTGTGCAAATTTTCTTTATGTTGTTTTATATTTTGGCTACCGGCAAAAAAGCGGAATATATATATGCGTGTGTGTGTGTGTGTGTGTGTGTGTGTGTGTGTGTGTGTGTGTATGCGTGTACCTAACTGTACTAATAAGCTGTGATTGAGCGAAACAGGTCTTTTCTGCGGATGACTATTTACGCTCTCGCACGCCGATTGAGCACTATAGAGAAATGGTAGACTTTAAAAACAGTAGCTACTCACGCATTTACGCATCGTTCATTCAGTAATGAATTTGAACACACTCGGATACTGGCGTGTGTTTGCATGGAATATAACACGCAAAAGTCCTCCTTTCTCTACCGCGCACCCATTTCTCAGAGGTGAAATCAGCGAAACATAATTGTCTGTGGATAACAAATTGTTGTGACGTGCCTCGATTATGTCACCGGGTTCACTTATATATAAAGAGTGAGTCGGTTGAACTCGGCAGTTAGTCTGAGCTGAGGGCTACCATTAACAACCGTGATTACTTGCTAACTCAACCTTCCATATTGTTGCGTTCTAGTACGGACTACTTATATTGTATCTGCCGAATAAATTTATTTTTTCAGCATCTGTATATTGTTTGACCACTCGACGATACAGCAGACTGGCGACTAGAAATTCGAGTCAATCACGCACACGCACACGCACAAACGCACACACACACACACAGAAATAAATTACGACGTGTAGTAAGAAAAGTGGCGGACTAGGATTTTCATAGAAAATCTCCCAACAGATTGACAACTTGTTTTTCGAAGAACTAACGAAGTTGGACAGCGAGTCAAAAAACAGATATTCACTATTACAGTTTGATTATCCGAATTTGCGAATAAAGATTGGAAAAAAATACTAACAGATTTTCTGAACAGATTTGAATATTAAAAGTTCGACGAAAGACCCTCAATAAAACAATAGCTGTGTTGAACAGTTCTACCGAATTAAGATTCGGGTATTGAAAAAAAAAATCACCATTGGGGCAGTAACTCCAAATCTACCGACAAAGATTGAGAACAAAAAACTGTCTATGTAGCAATTATCAACAGGATTTAGACGAAAAAAAAAAAAAGGGTTTTTTCGCTGATGTTTTTTTTTTCAGACAAATGGAAATCTTTAAAACTTGTTTGTTGGAATATCTTAAACAGCAGGAAATACAAAGAAAAAGCGAACAAGAAAAGTTCGATGTACTCCATCAAAGACTCGTACTTCAAGATGAAAGATTTTTAAAAATTATTTGATTTGTCACCAAAAAAGAAGAGAAAACCGGTAAGGCAAACATTTTTTCGCAGGAAACGGTTATAAATTCGATAGGAGAATTTATATAGAAACCGTAAGAGGACGTTACCTTTTAAGCATATTTCAGAAGATACCAGGACATTTTTTTAATCGTGTCACCTCAAACAAGGCATTCCACTGCCACTATAGCGCAGGGGGTTACATAGAGGGATTGGGTATAGGAAATGTCAGAAGGAGGGTGATAGTCGACTTAGGATGTCCATAGGGAGAGAGTTGGAGAGAGTGGGTGTGAGTTAGTGTGTTAGGAGGTGTCTATTGACCTTACATTTAAACTCCCGGAGGTTGTAGCTGTCGGGGAAGCAAGCATGCGGTAGGGAATTCCACAGGCGGGAAGTGCCAGGAAAGAAGCTGTTGGAGTAGAAATTGCGGTTACATTTCATCGGTTTCACTGTAAAAGGGTGGGACCTAGTTGCTAATATAGTATCTCGTGCAAATTCACATCTAGGGGGCACCAGTGATTTAAGTTCGTCAGAGCAGAAGCCATGAAAGTATTTATAGTAGAGGCACAAGGAAGACACGTCACGCCGGTGAGAGAGACACTGCAGCCGGTCAGCCAAGTCGGTATCAATCACATTACAGATTCTTCGCTGTATTTTGTCAAGAACCCCGAGGAGAATAGAAGGGGCATCCGACCAATACACGGGCGGATGGTGGATTTATATAATTGCAGGATAGATGCAGGCGGAAAGAATTTCCGGGCCCTGCACAGAGAGAACAAAGATTGTCCCGACTGGTTTGATGAAAAGAAAGTATGACTTCTATAACAAAAATTTGTTTCTACAGAACACGAACAGTTCGCTAATTATATCTTGCCCAAACAACCGTGTGGATTATCGTCAGACGAAACGATAAAGATATTATCTAAAATATTGGGAGAAAATAATTTTTTGTTCAACTCGCGTGGGGAATGCTTGAACTTAACAAAAAATGATGGAGATTTTACTTCTTATGCGAGTAGAGTGAATAAGTACTGCGAGAATTTTAAACTTAGTGAAATTACTCCAGACATGTTCTAGGTTCTAATCTTTATTTAAGGGAAGAGAAACCCTGCTGAGAAAGAATTCCGGACAAAATTGTTAACAAAACTTGAACAAAACCAAAATATCACACTTCAGAATTTAGCAGAAGAATGTACTAGGATTTTAAATCTAAAGGCGGATACAGAAAAAACCAAGACACAAGATATTGCAAATATCCGTTCGATGAAAAGAAAAATGAAGGTAAAACTACTCCTCATTTTAGACTAAATCCTTGCCCTGGGTGCGGAGATTAACAATTAAAAATAGAACTGCCCGTTTAAGCATAAATTTTGGTTTACTTGTGGGATTAAAGAACATAGATCTTCGCATTGTAGGAGTAAAGCAAAAAAAGGGTGCATAATACCTATGAAAACGCAACAACAAATGGAAAAAAAAATTAACTGTTTTTGGAAACAAGAAAAAATCAGGCTACAGGTAGATACCGGAAGTGATCTTTCAATCATCAACACCGAATGACAACGTTGAAGCCGTAGATACTACTGCTAGGAAATTTGGGTCACTATGTCGGGCTAGAAAGGTTTTCTCGTCAGAATCCATTTTGCACCATTTCTAAATCAACCATTCGTCCGTGCATTGAATACTGTTGTCATATCTGGTCGGGTGCTCCTGCTATTCATCTTGTGGTTCTCGTGAGAATCAATTTTGCACATTTGTAAATCTACTTTCGTCCGTGTATCGAATACTGTTGATACGATTATATATATATATATATATAGGCAGTTGGCTTTCTTTTAAATGTTTCATTAAATAGGAAGGACTGGGAAAATTTTAAAATTTTTATTTATTTTTTCCAGTGTGTCCCGATTTTTTCGTTTAGTGTAAATGCTTCTTCTTCTTCTTCTTCTTCTTCTCCTCCTCTATGCGCCATGTCCCTTCAGGACGTAGGCAATCATGGCTTTTTTACGTCTTCCTATCCCTGGTGCTTCTTAGCACGCCTTCTCCTTTTACAACTCGCAACCCCTGTTCCATTATCCACCTGATTAGGTCCTTCAAATATGTTATCCGCTACTTTCCCGTCTCTTTTTACCTCTATCTGGCCTGTTAGTATCAGGTTCTCCAAGCCCTACTTCCTCATCACGAACTTCATTGTTCACATACTCGATCCATGATATTCGCAGCATCCTTCTGTAGAACCACATTTCAGTTACTTCACATTTGTAAATCTACCATTCGTCCGTGCATTGAATACTTTTGCCATATCTGGTCGGGTGCTCCAGCTATACATCTTGAGGTTCTCGACAAAATCCAAAAAAGTATCTGCAATATAATCGGTTCTGACCTGGCTTCTCACCTTCATTTACGTTCTCACCGCCGTGATGTGGCTGCCCTCTGCCTTTTCTACAAGTAGCTTTTTTCCCTGTTACGCCCTATCCCATTTATTAATTCGGGCTTGTGGTTTCAGTGGATATCGGCTCGGAACGAGAAACCGGGGAGCCGAGTTCGAATTCCAGTTGAATCCATTGAATTCACTTTCGCGCAAATACCCTTGGGAAAGATATTAATCCCTCTCTTCCTTTCAGTTATGGGACAGATTGGTTTCTATAGCCTTGGTCGGCAACCAGTCTACCGCAGAAAGCAATGGCAACCTACTGCGGGATAATCTTCTGCCCAGTCATTCATGTCTCTTTCGAGACATGATCACCCAAGCGTGTATCACGTATGGCACTTAACTGACTGACTAGATTGGCATCAAGGCCCCACCCTTTTCCTGTCCAAATAGTTAAATGTAACCGACTCTTCTACTGTAATAGTTTCTTTTTCTCACACTTTTCGTTTGTGCAACTCCCTTCGAAGTTGCTTGCTTCCCTGATAGCTTCAATATTCAAATGTTATAATGCGACGTCAATTGTCATCTTTTATGTACTTCATTCCTATGCATATTTTATGCTTTCTTCAACATCTACTGTTTCTTTTGAGTTCTCTCACTGTAACCAGCTCCGCACCAGTGACATTCCTGCTTTGCTTGTGGGGGAGATTATTATATAAAACAAGTTACTGCTATTAGTGTTACTTTTGTTGTTAGATGCCAGGGTATGTCATTTAAAAAATGTGTGTTTTTAGCAGCAATACATCTTTTACCTTAACATAACTCAGTTATTAAAGTACATGACTCAACAATACCTTGT
>JBBBDQ010001215.1:6175000-6272500 GCA_037127315.1 Ascarosepion bandense
GAGAAAATGGCTATCAGAAATAGAAGGCAAGCAATAACGAAACACGATATATAAATTTAAATCCAAAAGGAAGCGGCTTGATGGTAAAATCCCAAAGGAGATCCTATTAACATAGGATAAAAATAAACTGCAAAAAACTGACCCAGCTACATGGCTAATTTAATTGGAGTAGATAGACTAAACTATCGCCCGGTTCATACTCCACGCACATCTATTGAACAGGTGAAGAGGCTTCCCTTGTTTCCTGTTTAGGATGCGGTTTCCGGTTTTCTCTTTTCCAATCTTTTCACTCTCTTTTATTTTTATTTTTTTCAATAGGAGTAGATAGACTAAATTATCGCCAGGTTCACACTCCCCCCACATTATTGAACAGGTGAAGAGGCTCATCCCTTGTTCCCTGTTTAGGATGTGGTTTCCGGCTTTTTCTTTTCAATTCTTTTTACCCTTACGTAACCCCCTCGCATCAGTGGCGTTATCGCCTTGCTTGGGGTGATATGATTAAAAAAAATATAAATAAAATGGTTTATTTACAGTGCTAATATGTATTTTTACTTCTAAAAAATTCAAAATCTATGATTGCATGTTCGCTGAAATACACATATGATCATAAATTTTGAATATATATATAAAGTCATCCGCAGACAGATGTGTTTCGTTGTATCACATCTCATCAGTACGGTTAGAGAGCCGATTGCTTTTTACCCAAGACTGAAACCCAACTGAACTGGCGTCAGTCGGCGATTCTACCTCTGAGCTACGGGTGCTCGGTAAAAGGAGGCAGATTTTTTAGCGTGCATGTTATCATCATACATGCTCAATAGCTGAGAGTGTTCTAATTCATTGCTGAATGAACGATGCGTAGATACCATATATATATATATATATATATATATATATATATATATATATTAAAAACTGAAATAGGGTTGTTCCAACGGGAGAAATCGGTATAGAGAAAACAAAGTTTGAGAAGCCGTAAAATTTTATTTAATGTATAGATTTACTGTTATTATTATTATTATTATTATTATTATTATTCATATTACTTGCCTTTTGTATAATACATTAAGTGTCTATGATGACTGACTAGGCATGACTGACTAGGCAGAAGGTAGGTTGCCATTGCTTTCTGAGGTAGACATGTTGCCATCCAAGGCTATAGAACCCAATCAGTCTTGTTATTTAACCCATAACTGGAAGGAATAGACGGATAGACAGTGAATTCAGCTGGAATTCGAACTTGGCTCCCTGATTTCTCATTCCGAGCCGATATCCAATGCACCACAACGCACATCATATAAACATAACTGTAAATAAACAGAAAAAACATTCAGTGTTGTATATATAATATACAAAGCACCTACACATACGCAAACGCATAAACACAAATTAGTTACTTGAAGTTATAAATGTAGAATTATAATCTGCATAAAAATATTTGCATCAAATATTTGCTTATACCCCGTGACAAGTGGACGGACTGGTACATCTCAGAATTTCTGGAGTCGGGATGATGAGACAATAGCAATCATTTAAAGGCCTTTAATTCTTTTAATTTTCTCTCTCTCACTTTTTCTCTCTTTCTCTCTCTCTCTCTCTTTATATATATATATATACACACACACACACATATATATATATATACACACTACCGGCCATAATAATGTAGGCCACCCTAGTGTTGTAAAAATATGATTTATTTCTTACTATTTTTTTAATAATTATTGCCAAGTGAAAAACTGTAAATAAAAAAAAGAATGGTTCTTTTGTTGAATCGTGGTGCCGATTTCAAATTCCAGTTGAATTCCTTGCATTCACTTACGCACAAATACCCTTAGGAAAGGTATTAATCCGTCTCTTCGCTCCAGTTATGGGTTCAATAATACGACAGATTAGGTTCTATAGTCTTGGCTGGTATCCAGTCTACCGCAGATAACAATGGAAACCTACTGTGGAAAAATCTTCTGCCCAGGCAGTTCTGTCTCTTTCGAGACATGATCGCCCAAGCGGGTATCACGTATAGCACTTAACTGACTAACTGAATATAATAGTTGAAAACATGATTAAGGTTTCTACTTGGCATAAAGTAGGAGATCAGTTTTATATTGTTTGAAGTAATAAACTGATCCCCTACTAAATACTACTTAATAATATAATACATCATTTCCCCCTCTAGTTATAAGTCAAATAACAGAACAGATTGGGTTCTCTAGCCTTGGTTGGCAACCAGTCTACTGCAGAAAGCAATGGCAACCTACTGGGGGATAATCTTCTACCCAGTCAGTTATGTCACTTTAGGGACATGATCGCTCAAAACGTGTATAACATATTGCATTTGATTGACTGACTGATTAATGTAAACAATACGTAGCGCAAGTATATGTGGTACTCATTACGAATGTGTTTTTGTATGAGAACGAAATTGTTTTTCTCAGAAATTTCTTTTCAATATAAGAGTGCGTCTTCCAAGTCGCTATTAAGCTTTAAAATACGGTATATATATATATATATATATATATCGACACCACGCGATATAAACAAACAAAAAAATAGATATTCCAAGAGATTTTTTGTCTAAAACAAACAGACTTTCTCCACGGACGTGCCGCGTGTTGATTGGTTTACCGAAAATAAACAAACGGACGTGCCGCATGCTGATTGGTTTATCGACACCACGTGATGTAAACAAAAAAGTATTCGGACGCTATCGTAAAATACGTTTCCAATTCTAATTTAAAATTTAAAAATCACTTGTTTCTGATGAAGGACCGAGGACGGTCTGAAATATAAAAATACAATAAAAATAAACAAATACTGTTTAAAAAAGTACGTTTTTAAATTCAAAACTTTTTATAAATATTCTTTCCTATACATATTAAGACAGTATACGTGGATGATCATCACTATATATATATATATATATATATATAAACAAAGCAAATGAAAACATAAATATGCAAACATAAAAAAAGAATAATATAACCACTAAACGAAAGAAAATCACATAAAATTCACAAGTACAAATATACACAAGAGATAAAATACCCAACCATATCCTAACTAAACCTATAAGCAGGCCACCACGCGAACACGGTAACATAAAAGGTCAAACAAATAAAAGAAGTCAACCTAAACGACAATAACAAGTCAAACAAATAAAGCAATTAAGCTGATACCTATTCGGTATAAAAGATTTAAAGTAATACCCACCCACGCGTACATTAAAAGCAATAAATTGAAGCAATAAAAAAAAGGTATAAAAATAACAACAGCCTCGATGATTGAAACCATTGTATTGTTGAACTTCTGAATAGTTTTCATTTATAAATTAGTTATATTACGCAACTCAGGTTTCTACTCTTTGGTATCTTCAGGCGATTTACAATAGTCATTGTAATTCGACTAAAAACTCTAAATAGTAGAAACATGGGTTGCGTAATATAACTCGCTTACAAATTATATATATATATATATATACATATATATATATTTTATTTTTTAATAAATATATTTTATTTCATTAATATATATATATTGCTTCTTTAATATATATATATATATATATAATTTAAGTATTTAAGTATTGTGTGGTCCCACTAGGTATCTTATTCAGACAATATCATTTTCTTTAAAATTGAATTAATTACTAATATATATATATATATATATATATATATATATATATATATATATATTTCTTAAATGTATATATATATATTTTTTTTTAATTTTTTTTATATATATATATATATATATATATATATATATAATTTACGTATTTAAGTATTATGTGGTTCCACTAGGTACCTCATTCAGACAATATAATTTTCTTTAAAATTTAATTAATTACTAATTTTCATTTATAACTTATACTCTGACATAAATAAAAAAATGGATATTATCTTAATAAAATAAATGACCGAGGCAATATTAATTGTTGTCAATATAACTAAGTATACCAAAATTATTTAATCCTAATTCTGACTTATACTCATATATAATAGTAAAAAAATCTATTGTTCAATAAAAAAAAAAACTAAAATCCAATCTCCTCATTAAAATTATTTTCTAACCTTTAAAAAGTCTAAAACTTCAATATGTATCTTACCCAGACAAAATTAAAAAGTGACATGTCTAGATCTAAGCCATCCCGCGCATTTCCACAATCCAAATATTTAAATCTCCATATTTACATAATCCTAAATTTTGATTGGATCAATTTTGATACACCTAAATGCATTACCTCCAACTGCTATTCCCTGATTTTCTAAATAAGCAGTAATTCATCTTATATTTTCAAAAATAGTTCGTTTTCGCCATTTATTTTAACATTTCACCTGAAGAGGAACAGTTTTATTCTCAAAGATGAAATTCTGGTGTAGTGGTATTATGATATTATGCTTTTATAAATCATTGTATTAACAAAATTATAATATATATATATATATATAGATAGATAGATAGATAGATAGATATTCAGGCATGTAGATATACTGTTAAAATAAAACAGAGTATCTATTCAAATACGAATATCTAATAAAAATAATGTTCAACAAAAAAAATGTCGTTTGATAATCCATTTCGTAAATCTCAGGAACTTTCCTTAACATAGTGACTGCGATCTTCATTTTATGTTGCACATGAAAAATCGCTGCATATATATATATATATATATATATATATATATATATATATGAACTAGGGGTTCAGTTCGAAATCCAGTTAAACTCCTTGCATTCACTTACGCAAGTACCCTTAGGAAATGTATTAATCTGTCTCTTCCTTCCAGCTATGGGTTACATAACAGGACAGATTGGGTTCCATAGCCTTGGCTGGCAACCAGTCCACAGCAGAAAGTAATGGCAACCTACTGCGGGATAATTTTCTGCCCAGCCAGTCATGTTTTTTCTAAACATGATCGTCGAAAGCGTGTATCACGTATGGCACTTAACTGACTGACAGAATATAATAGTCTGAAACCAGATTAAGGTGTTTACTAGTCATAAAGTGGGGGCCAGTTTTATATTGTTATGAAGTAATAAACTGATCCCCCAATAATTACTACTTAATAATGTAATACATCTCTTCCCCCTCTAGCTATGAGCCAAATAATAGAACACATTGGGTTCTATAGCCTTGGCTGGCAACCAGTCTACCGCAGAAAGCAATGGCAACCTACTGCCCAGTCAGTCATGTCTCCTTCCTAACATGATCGCCCAAAGCGTGTTTCATGTATGGCACTTAACCGACTGATTGAATATAATATAAACATAATCAAAACTGCTACTGTGCATAAAGTGGGGGATCGCTTTTATATGACTGCCTGATATATATATATATAGCGAGACCGAAAGACTAAGCGGGAGAGAGGGAGAGAAGGAAAGTTGATGGCTGGAAGAATGGCCGCTTAATCAAAACTGACGTATAGCCTCGCTAAAACAATTTTTGTGAGAAAATGTAACCGAAAATAAATTCTTCTCTTTAAAAAATCAGTTTTCTGGAGCTTTGCAATCGCTCCCCAATTTTTGCTCGAGGTAAGTAGCATAAATGGTATAAATGAGTTGTGTTTCAATTCCTTAGATCATGTCCTTGACATGTTAACGAAAATAAGCAATTGTTCCAAATCGAATTTCCTGTAGAAATGCACACAGTCACGAACGGGTTATATTCGGAGAAATGAACACGGACGTTATGTATTCAGGCATATTAACATTTCATTCTATCGCATGAAATGAAAATACTTATCTGCTTGATAAATAAATTGCAAAATAAAGAAAGTGAAATCCTAGTATTACATAGAAACTTCCAGAGATTGATATATAGATCTCGATCGAATAGCACGTATATATATATATATATATATATATATATATATATATATAGATAGATAGATAGATACAGAGACAGAGGAAGAGAGAGAAGAGGGATAGAGAAAAAAAGAAATCCCATAAAAGAGAATCTTGCCTTTTTAATTCCAGCTCTTTTATTGTTTTGTTTTTTTTTAATAATGCTCCTATATTTCCAATTTTTTTTCACACTCAGTATTACTTAGCGTCAGAGGGGCTTTAGTGCCTTAATTGTGTTAAACGATTAAAAAATACAATTTTATTTTTAAAATGCCATATTTTGTTAAGTCATTATTACTACGATTTTCAGACACCGATTTATAAATACATCTTTTTTTGTTGATTTAATATGTATTATATTAATAATATAATTGTGTAATTCTCTTCCTTCTTCCATCTGCTGTGTACCTTCAGAATGTAGGTAAGCATAGCTTTTCACGTCTCCCTATTTGGGGTAGCTCTGGAATTCGAACTCGGTTGCTCTTATTTCTCATTTGGAGTTGATATCCACTGCACCACAAATGCACAACTCTCACAGTTGTTCTCTAGAATATTTGCTTTCGTGATCTAGACATCGAAGTTTTGAAACTAACCCATTTTTCATTACATTCCAGGTAGATTTAGTGCTAATTTGCTGAGGGAGAATTTTCTATAATATTCTAGAAGTTTCAAGAACTTCTCCACAGATCCTGCAAGTTTCAAGAATTTCTAGAACGTTCTAGCAATATAGATATCATTATAAATACAGGGAAGGTAAGCTCAACAGTTCAGTTTATTTCTTGCTGTCCTAGTGAAGACAAATCAGCCTTCGCGGGTCCATCCGTCAGTAATGGTATCAAGAGGCTGTTAGCGTCCGGCAGGAAGATTATGCAGCGTGGTATAATGATACTTTTCGATCGTTTTCTTTCTTTTTTGCAAGAATGAGAAAGTTCACATCAACCAGTTTTCCTAATAAGAATTGTTAAATTTCAGAAGTATAATTTGCTCATAAAAGCAAAGTTTGAAGGAAATATTAGCCATTTTTCATACTTTACAGGGTTATGCTAATAGGAAATAACAGTAAAAACCCAAAGAAGGATCTGCAATGTAATTGATCGTGATTTGGCATCCCGACTTCAATATCCTTTCCCACTGACAGTAATGACAGTAGGAAGGACAGTAATGACAGTAATGACAGTAGGAAGCCACGTCACGTGGCGTCCTACTGTCATTTCTTTTATAAATAGCAACTTAACTATTCTCCTGTTACCACAATGCAGACGACAATTCTACTCCTGCAGCTTCCTCTCTCGCACTTCTCGCCTGTGGAACTCGCTCCCGTATTCTTGCTTTCCTGACGTCTACAACCTCCAGAAATTTAAATGCAAAGTCAATACTCATCTACTAACCACTGGACTCTAGCTCTCTCCCCTCCCCTGTATAACCTTCCCTTTCTCTCCACCTATGTATCTGTCATTGCCCCTGCTTTCTCAGCTTTCTATTGTTCCTTTCTAACTAGTTTGTACTCCTCACTCTTTTCTAATTAATCTTTTTACATTTATGTAACCCCCTGCACATCAGTAGTGTTTCCGCCTTGCTCGGGGTGAAATGTTTATAAAAAAAAAATTACTAAATTTAAGCATACTGCTAGGTTAGCATCTAGGTCTCACTCTTTTACTATTGAAATAGTAAAGCACTTCTACTCTGACAGTTTCTTTTATATCAGTTCCCGCCTGTGGAACTTTCTCCTGTTTACTTGCTTCCCTGATCGTTACAATGTCCAAAAAATGAAATGCAACATCAATCCCCGTCTTCTATCTTCTTAAATCCTGTTCATCTTATATTTTTTCTTCAATATCACTAGTACCCAGTTCTTTTCTCACTGTAACCCTCTGTGCATCAGTGGCGGTCCAGATTTTCTTGAAGTGAAATGATTTACCCCCCCCTCGAAAAAAAAAAGAAATAACAAAATTCTCCCACAGCGTAATAATAATTTGATATGCTGACTTTAGAAATTATCGTAACAAAATGTTTGAGACAAAATCTATACGAGAAAGGGTAAAACGAGTGCACGTATTTTGAGAAGGAAATTCTATAAATTTCAACCGAGAATAATGTTATTTGTGTTCTTCAGGAGTGCCGAATTTTTCCTGATAAGAGAACAGCTAAAACACAATAGATATTACTATTCCAGGTGTCTTTTTATTTTTTTCTTACTAAATTTTTATACTCAATATGAGACCTAAGAGCTACTCATGTCTTAGGGAAAATGAATGAGTTTTTTGCTTTGTGATAGAAGCCAAAAGCAGGTGCATATTATAGGTATATGTAAGATAGATATCAGTTGACGTAAGAGCTTAAAATTGTGGTAACCGAGAAAGTATTCTCTAGGGAGCCACTTACATTTGGGGGTAACTAAATGAGGTCATATTGAGATAGGAACAAAAATAATTGCAAGATTATGAAGAACCTAATAACCTATGGAACCTATGGAACCTAATAAGATTATGAAGATATGTAACATAGATAATAGTTGACATAGGCATGAAAAGGTTTCAATTGTGGTGATCAGGAGATTTTTCCACAAATTAGACCTGGAGAAAATCTGACTAGAGTATAATTTTTACCAAGGTAATACGAAGTGAATAAAGATAATTTGACTCGGTATGTTTGATTGTGAGTCCTAATTGCATAGTCCTGAAATTTTAGACCTAATTAAAGTAGCTCGTCTGAGAATTTTTCATGTGGCTTCCCTCTGTCGATTCTACAAATATTTTCATGGCTTCTGCTCCAAGAACTTAAGCCACTGGTGCCCCTCGCCACAAGAATTTACTCGGGCATCCAGACTGGCAACAAGGTCCCACCCATTTCCAGTCAGATCAAACAAATGCAGCCGATAATTCTACTCTTATAGCTTCTTTTCTTGCACTCCCCGCCTGTAGAACTCCTTTTCATATTCTTGCTTTCCTAACAGTTACAAACTCCAGGAATTTAACTGCAATGTCAATATCCAGCTCTTATTCCCTTGACTCCAGTTCTTTCTACATCATGTTGTTCTTTTCATTTCTCTCTAACTTCACAACTGTCTTCACATCTGCGTTCCCATCCTTCTCTTGCCATTTCTTTGACACACACTGCAATTGGTTCGTCTTACTCTTCACTCTCCTCTTGTCTAAACTTTTAATCTTGTGCAGCCTCTTGTGCATCAGTGGCGGTACCGCCTTGCTTGGGGTGAAACGATTGAAAAAAAAATCTAAATAACAATAAAGTAGCAATAAACGATCAACGTCTCGTGTGTGGAAAAGAGGCTTTAGGTGGAAAATAATTCAGCATCCATAAGGCCGTGTAAAAGCTTTGTATCAGCCAAGGCTGGACATTGAGAATTGTGCAGCCTGTGTAGAAAACTGTCATTCGTAAATCTAAATAACCCCAAATATATTTTCTCACCTCGTCGACTTCCTGCCCCCTCTGGTTCAATGTCAATCTTTATTTCATCGCATGGGCGATCATGTCTCGAAAGAGACATGACTGACTGGGGAGAAGATTATCCCGCAGTAGGTTGCCATTGTTTTCTGCGGTAGACTGGTTGCCAGCCAAGGCTATAGACCCTAATCTGTCCTGTCCTTTAATCGATAACTGGAAGGAAGAGACGGATTAATACCTTTTCTAAGGGTATTTGCATAACTAAGTGCAATGAATTCAACTGGAATTCGAACTCGGCTCCCCGATTTCTCGTTCCGAGCCGATATCCACTGCACCACAACGCACACCCATAAGTTCTTCTGTACATGATAATATTTTTTCTTTTTAGTCAGATCTTCCTGTATATATTTTTATTTTCTATCTTTCCTGATAAAGCTACACCATTTAAAGTTTTAATATATTTGTTTAAAGGATAGGGAACGAAACATTCGAGACATGACTGCCCAAAGGTTGCATCACGTATGGCACTTAACTGACTTAATATAATATTTCGAAACAAAGCTTCTACTGGACATAAAATGAGGCATCAGTTTTCTGTTGTTATGAATTAATAAACTGGTCCCTCTAGAATTACTACAAATTAATATAAGTGAAAATAAATACAATTAAAATTTGTTGGACCAAAAGTAGGGGATCTATTTTCCATTGATATGAAGTAATAAAGTGATCCCCCACTATTTACTACTTAATATAATAGCAGGACAGATTGGCTTCTATAGCCTTCGTTGGCAACCAGTCTACCGCAGAAGGCAATGTCCACCTACTGCGTGATAATCTTCTGCCCAGTCAGTCATGTCTCTTTCGAGACATGATTGCCCAAAGCGTGTATCACGTATGGCACTTAACTGACTAACTGACCCACCTTCTGCACTAGAATAGGGACTCGGCATTCATACAAATGCCAGCGTGATGGCGGTTTAATAAACTGCACAATTTTGGATCTGGCAAAGGCATATGTGCGCGATTTCCTCACATTAAATCCAAGCTTGTGTCACATCACATCCCAGTGGGGATACGGGATAAATATACTGGCGTTATATGCGTTTGATTTGGGTACACTAACCCATAGCCAGCAAAGCCGGATTATTCCATGAAGTCTGTATATAATACATGTCTATTTTCTGTAATAAACGACAAAATGAGTGTTTTTCAGTATTATTTGTCTCAATGGTGTAAGCAGGTGCATACCCTCAGCCATTTTTATAAGTTAAGTTCTTCTGCCAGTCAGTTAAGTGCCATACGTGAAACACGCATGGGCGATCATGTCTCGAAAGAAACATGACTGACTGGGGAAAAGATTATCCCGCAGTAGGTTGCCATTGCTTTCTGCGGTAGACTGGTTGCCAGCCAAGGCTATAGAACCTAATCTGTCCTGTTATTTAACCAATAACTGGAAGGAAGAGACGGATTAATACCTTTCCTAAGGGTATTTGCGTAAGTAAATGCAATGAATTCAACTGGAATTCGAACTCGGCTCCCCGATTTCTCGTTCCGAGCCGATATCCACTGCACCACAACGCTCATCCATAAGTTCTTCTGTACATGATAATATTGTTTTCTTTTTATTCAGATTTTCCTGTATACAATTTTTTTCTATCTTTCCTTATAAAGGTACACCATTTAAAGTTTTAAGGTATTTGTTTAAAGGATAGGGAACGAAATTGGAATTAGCCCTTTACTTCTGAGTGTATTCGCTGTTTCAGTCAAGCGCACAACAAAAATCTTTATTTACACCGTTTTACAACGCAAAGCCGGAATCAAGCACTTGATAAGACAATTACTAGAACACTGGAAGCGAAAAATTTAATAGCGAATGTAAAAATATATCCTCTTGCTAATGCCTTTAAACAGAAATCGATTTATGGGTTTTGCGCACCGGTTTTGCAATTCTGACTGGATCGTAGAGGGTAGGTCATCTGATATGGTTGCTTAACTGTCAATTACCAGCCTTAAGCATCTCTGCCATCGATTGACAAAATTATTTATTCCTTCATAATTAAAAGTTATTGTAATGCAACAACATTTTTAAAGCTGATTCTACCTTAGGTTTGGACTTAAAAGTATTGCCATTTAAAATGTTCTTAGGTGCTCAGTTAAGTGCCATACGTGATACATGCTTGAAAGAGACATGATTGACTGGACAGAAGATTATCCCGCATTAGGTTTCCATTGCTTTCTACGGTAGACTGGTTGTTGACCAAGGCTATAGAAACCAATCTGTCCTATTATTTAATCCATAACTGGAGGGAAGAGACGGATTAATACCTTTCCCAAGGGTAGTTCTGTATAAGTAAATGCAAGGAATTCAACTGGAATTCGAACTCGGTTCCCCATGTGCATTGTGGTGCAGTGGATATCGGTTCGGAACGAGAAATCGGGGAGCCGAGTTCGAATTTCAGTTGAATTCCTTACATTCATTTACGTGCAAATACCTTTGGGCAAGATATTAATCCATTCATTTCCTACAGTTATGGGTTAAATAACAGGACAGATTGGGTTCTATAGCCTTGTCTGGCAACCAGTCTGCCGCAGAAGGCAATGGTGGATGTCATTATGCTAACGTGAAATCTCCGGGAAATGGGATTTCAAAATACAACACTTTGACTGGCCGTTATTTTTAAAACCACCTGATAGCTAATTTGATGAAAGAAATATTAACATTTCATTTTTGGTCAGAAAGTCGGATACAGAAGTAAAGATATAGTTAAACTAGAAATAAAATCGAAACAAAAGCTAATAACATTAATGAAATTGGGTATGTGGCTATAGGTTTGTGATTCTAACATCAACTGTGATTGTTGAAAAAATGGTTTTGGCGACAGCTGGTGCTCTTCGTCATAGTGAAGGTCAGACATCACATTAAAATCTAGTAGTCTCCGATTTGTTTCTAGCAAACTTTTCATGTTTCTGAATACACGACTGCATCCTTGGCTGTGCTAAATGAGATAAATATGGTTAAAACCTAGGTAGCATGTAATGGCTGAATATCTCTTTTTTTTAATATATACAAATCTGTGCGTGTATGTGTCCCGCTTTGTGTGTGTGTATAAGTGCGTGCGCGCGTGTGACTGCGTACGTTTTGTTGTTATTGTTGTTGTTGTGGTTGTTGTTGTAATCTGGCAAGTTTTAAAAGCTGCTTCTGATTTAGTTCAGATACTCTGCTACATCCACTAATAAAACGATATATAAAAAAATGTCGAGACAAATTTCTGTAAAAACAAGATAATATAATTTTATAGACCCGATACATCGTGATGCTTAGTGTGTTGTAAGCACTCCCCCCTTAGAAAATATTATTTCCTTCATCTTTGACGAGATTGTCTAGCATTCGCTGCCGTATTGAACGACAGATACCACATAACAATCCAGTATTCTCTTCTTTGTTTCCAATGAAATGTTCTTATCTCTCAACATTCTCCTTAACTTCTGGAATTTTAGCATGCAGTAAATCAAGTTTTCATGATTAGTCACGTAGATTTCAGAATAGCCACGTCAATAAAATCAAATCTATTTCTTGCATATTGTAAATTATGAACTACATATTAAATTTTTAAATATTGACAACGTAATTAGTTTTTAAATTGAGTGATTTTTTCCTTGTTATTCATTCAATAAACTCAAACAAAAACACCCAATAGAATATTTAATAAGACAATGAACCACTAGAAATCTCTGCCTTTAGTCATCGGCGCTCTATGATAATCTTTGCAATATTTTATGCATTTCTAAAAAGTTCCATGACTTGTTTTTATAACAGATTCATCATTGTTTTACGATCGGACAACAGGATAAAAAAAAAATCATCTTGTTAAATATTTGATCACATATGACCAAGATGATTGGCCAGTACACGAAGGTTATAAAAAATTCAATTTAATTTTAATATTGTAAAGAAAAGAAGATTTATTTTGAGATAATTTAATAAAATATTTCAATCCATTCTTATTCATAATTCAGGAAAATATTGTTGGCTGGGAACAAAAGACGGAATAGAATAATTCAAGAATTAAAGAACTGAAAATTGAAGAATGTAAAAATTGAATGTTGTAAGAATTGAAGAACGTAAGACATGAAGACGCGAATGCACGCTGTGGTGTAATGGATATCGGCTCGGTGTAATAAATCAGAGAGTCGAGTTCAAATTTCACTTGAATTCATTTTATTTACTTACGGCCAAATACCATTGGGAAAAGTATTATTCCGTCGCTTTTATCTTTAGATATGGGTTATATAGCAGGTCAGACTGGGTTCTATAACATTAGTGGGCAACCAGTCTACCGCAGAAAGTAATGGAAACCTACTGCGGGAAAATCTTCTGCTCAGTCACTCGTGTCTCTTTCGTGACATGATCGCCCAAGTGTGTATCACGTATGGAATTGACTGATTGAAGAAATGTAAAATTTAATAATGTGAGAATTTAAAAAATGAAACAAATGAATTAAATCCCGCAGGAGGTTGCTATTTCCTACTACGGTAAACTGGTTGCTGATGAAGGCTAAAGAACCCAATCTGTCCTATTTAAGCTATAGCTGGGGGAGAACACGTGGATTCATTTTTACAAGGGTATTTGATAAGGATAGAAGGTGAAGAGATGAGGTGAACTCAATATAAAGCAACGAGCAAGCATAACTTAAACATGCGAAAAAGAATCAGCGCAAAAAAGAAATGAACCACCAACAAATTCTACACCACTTAAAAAACAATAATCATCAAGTGAAAATTCACTCATGCACTAAATTGCATAAAAATACGAAAAATATTGGGAGACAGGAATAGCAAAAGCCAGTGATGTATGAAGGCATTACAATGATACTTTCACGAAATTTCGAAGTCGGAATGACTAAAATACCACTACTCAGCGAATTGACAAACTTCTCCGCTTTATATATATATATATATATATATATATATATATATATATATATTCTTCATTTGTAAACGAGTTATTAGGCGACCTAGGTTTCTACCGTGTGGTATCTTCAGGTGATTTGCAATAAGTCGTTTACAAATGAAGAATATAAAATTTTCTATAATGTAATTATATTGAAACATTCTAATAAAGCTGTGTACTGGTCTAATTTTATTATGACCAAAAACTAAGTAACTAAATAATCACTAAATATATATATATATATATATATATATATATATATATATGTTTATAAGTACAAAATATTTTTAACTGTGATGATACATGCAGGATTGTGTTTAGTTAAAGAAACAAACTCGATTTACTTAAAACTATATCACCACTCTTATATTGTGCACTTTACGATTAAAAAACTGCTTGACAAAATAAATTTTATCAGTAAAACCACTAAAAAGAACAACCTTGGCGCCAAACATTATCACAATATATATATATATATAAGAAAAACATATAAGAAAAATTAATCTTCCGTCCTTATTTTACAAAGGATTTTAAAATCCTTTGTAAAATAAAGACGCAAGCTGATGATGGTTCGCCGGAAATAGGCCACATTTCCGATTTAGCATGAAAGAACGTGTCTGCCTTAATTTTTCTTATATTTGCTCAATATGTATTTATATACATAGATATTTAGAGCTCTCTTAGAGAGTTATCCTACCAATGTATGTAGAGGATACTCCTTTGGATTCTTCTATACCCACACTTCATGCTGATATATATGTATTCAGGATAACAATCCTGTATTTTGTTGCTCTGAGTATATTAAGAGTTATTACTATTCCTTTCTATGAGGTAATCCATTCACATCTTTTATGTTTTATGTTTCATCAAAAAGTGGAAATCAAGGCTCTTCTCAAAATCCTGGCGTTTGTTCCTAAATTTTTACCGTGGGCGCAAAAAAATGACAAATAAACTTTAGGAATTATCTTCTTGTTTTATTATTAGGTATTGTATTTGATCATGTTTGTCTGTCTGTCTATCTGTGTGACGATCAGTGGTCATGATATCTAACAATCCGCTGGATGAATTCTGATGCAACTTTCAGGGAAGACTGGTCTCATGACTGGCATGAATTGAATAGGTTTTGTATCTTTGTTATTTTTACGTTTTTTTTTAATACTATTTTTGAAGCTTTAATATTTCATTTAGAGTATTATTTTAGATTTTAGAGCGGTCGAGTTCATTTTTTGTATTTTCACTCTCGAGAGCGGTCAAGTTCATTGCAGTTATTATTTCTCATTTTAATAAAAATCTCTTGCTAATCGCTGAGGTGATGTCGGTATTGGTTTGCTCTTTCTAGTTTTATATTTTTACTCTTGAGTGGGGTCAAGTTCATTGCAGTTATTCTTTCTCATATTAATAATTAGCTCTTGCTAATTGCTGAGATGATGTCGGTATTGGTTTGATCTTTCTAGTTTTATATTTTTACTCTTGAGTGGGGTCAAGTTCATTCCAGGTATTCTTTCTCATTTTAGTAAAAGTCTCTTGCTAATCTTTGAGATGATGTCCGTATTGCCTTCGTGTTTACGGTCTTTCACTGCACTTGTTTTTTGTTTTTTTTTTTATTGAAAATCAAAAATGAATTCATGTTTAAATGCGTATCAATTTTGAAGAATGTCCATTTTTACCGAGACAAAATATCTTAAAATTGCGCACGCACGCGCTCGCGGGCGAGAGAGAAAGAGAGCGGAGATATTTCTGGCACAGTGACAAAAATATCTGCTAGTTAAAACTGCCTAATTTAGAAAATGAATTTAACTTTTCTAGAGTTGTTATTTGTTAGTTTCAGCCAAATTTCGAGTTCAAGACACACTATCGATTTATTGATCCGATAAAACCGAGGAAGAAACGACAGCATCTCTTCTTCTCCTCTCTAGGGATTAAGTAGTAAGGGAGACTGTTTTTCTGCCTTTGGCTGTCAACTAGTTTGGCAGAAAGAAGACTCCAAAACGTGTTGGTCGTGAGGCTGTTAAATCAATTACCTGCCTCAAATGCATTGGAGAATGTGTGAGTTCTTGCAAAATTACGGAGACACTGGCAACACAAACATTTTCGGCAGGAATAAAGCTAAACGAATTTTCTGGCTAACTTCCAAACCTATCGTCTCGAGAAAAAGTATGGGTCTTTTTCCCACTCGTACGTGACTGTCAAAGCGACACAAGCGATATATTTGTCAATTACCCATCAAAACTTCCTAGCGCTTCAAAAAAAAAAAAAAAAAAGAAAAAGAAAAGAAGCAAAAACAAAAAGAAAAAAATAAGAAAGAAGAAAACATGGTGTGCTCGTGAATGCATTGTGTCGTGGGCACAATTTTGGACGAAAATAACAGAATCAAGAATATTCTGGAAAAATATTCATCGACAGAAGACTTCAAGCAGCTTTGGGAGAAATGAAAAGAAAAATTGTGGTCACGATTAAATTTTTGACTTGAACAGTGGATCGAAGTGAAAAACTGAGGGTCGTTATGCAGGATCTATCTATCTATCTATCTATCTTGAACTATTTCAATCAATCTATCTCTATATCTTGAACTATTTCAATCAATCTATCTCTATATCTTGAACTATTTCAATCAATCTATCTCTATATCTTGAACTATTTCAATCAATCTATCTATCTTAAATTATTTCAATCTATCTATCTATCTTAAATTATTTCAATCTATCTATCTATCTATCTATCTATCTATCTATCTATCTATCTATCTACGTCTCTCCATTATCTATCTATTTAGCACAGAATGATCTCACGAATTTTTATCTGTCATTAACTGTTACATTCAGCAATGAATTAGAACACTCTCAGTTATTGGGCGTGTATAATGATAATATACACGCTAAAATGTCTGTTTCCTTTTACCGAGCGCCCGTAGCTCAGAGGTAGAATCGCCGACTGACACCAATTCGGTCGGGGTTCAATCCTGGCTTAAAAACCAATCAGAGTTTAAACATACCGATGAGCTGTGATACAGCGAAACAGATCTGTCTGAGGGTGAATATATATATATATATATATATATATATATATATATATATATATGTATGTATCAAGGTAAGGATAAGTGATAAGAAATACGATTTACTCTTACCACCTGATGAGACTAGTCAGTTATGTACCATGCGTGATACACGCTTAGGCGATCATGTCTCGAAAGAGACCTGACTGACTGGGTAAAAAGTTTTATCGCAGTAGGTTGCCATTACTTAGACTGTTTGCCAACCAGTGTTATAGAACACAATCTTTTCTTCTATTTAGCCCATAAGTGGAGGTAGAAGCGACGGATTAATACCTTTCCTAAAGTTATTTGCGCGTAAATGAATACAACGAATTCAACTGTTATTCAAACTCGTCTCCGATTTTTCATTTTGAACCGATATCCACTGCTCCAAAACGCACACCCCATGATCAGACTAATAAGATTAAAACCTAGTTATCAAGTGAGTGATGAATATCTCGCTTTTTAATATATATATGTATATATATATATATATATATGTGTGTGTGTGTGTGTGTGTGTGTGTGTCTGTCTGTCTGTCTGTCTGTCTCTATATATGTGTATGAGTGTGTGTGCCTGCGTGCGTGTGTGAGGCAGTACGTGCCTCTGTGTGCGTTTTTTTTTTATAATGTGACACATTTTAAAAGCTTCTTCACATTTGTTCCGATACTATGATACATCTTACAAACATGACGATGTATGTATAAATGTCGAGGCAAATACCTGGAATAAAATTGATTATTATATAATATGAATTCATATGGTTATCTTATCGAACCTATACAGCGAGATGGCCAGTGCACTGTATGGCTCTGTGGAAAATATTACTGAAACTATTGAAGTCATACAAATGAACAGCCTAATTCAGATATCTAAATACAAAAAAGGCCTACCGGGGTTTTGCCGTGTGGCCAAACACGGTCTATCACTGGATCATTGTTTGTATTGTGATGGAAAGGAACGATGTGATGCATTACATGTTATTTAAGAATAATGTAAATACAAATGTACATATTCTTATGCCTCACGAATTACGCGAACGTTTTGGCTAAAATATGACAAAATCACTATTAGAAATGCAAAGTAACCATGATTTATTCGGAAAGGATATTTGAAGATTACAGATCTTATCGTGGAAGAAAACCGTCGGGAAATTGTACTCAACAAACATACAACGACATAAAAGAGATTATTCTTGCCAGATTATTCAACATTTACAGTAGAGCAATCCTGCTCAAATACTCATACAAAGATTCATCACTGACGCCCACAATCTTAAGAAAATAAGGTGGGCAGATGACACAATGATAATAAGAGACACAGAAAAGAAACTACACTAAGACATCTAGAATGTAGGAAACAAAAGCGAGAAGAAATTACTAAACATCAGATGTATGAAACCAGAATGCATTAGGATAACGAAAGAAGCCTTTCAAAGCTAAGCAAAGTATTAAGAAATAAGGTAATTTTCTTAGAAACAAAGATAAAAGTAATTAACTGTTATTCAATAACAGTTTTCCCATATGAATTCTAAAAAAAAAATTATCACAGTTGAGGACAAGATTTAAGAGAAAAAATGTGTTTCTAGAGAAGGATGATGACAATTCCATGGACTGAACAGATGAGTAACAACAAAGTTATAGAGAAAATAGAAACGAAAGAAAGAAAGAAAGAAAGAAAGAAAGAAAGAAAAAGAAACAGACTAGGAAGGATATACAACAATCGGGAAATCATAAAAGAAACTGAAACCAACAACGTAAAAATAAAAGATAAAATTATAGAGCAAATCAATAAAAAGCAGAAACGTTGGAGAAATATTTCAAGTAATTTAAAAAAATTGAAAGATGGAAATTATGTAAAGAGAAATAAATAATAATAATTAAATGTAAAAGAAATGAAAAAGAAGGAACGAAATGAAACAGAAAGAATGAAATAAAAAAGAAAGAATGAAATAAGAAAGAAAGAATGAAATAAAAAGAAATGAAAATAAAGGCATTAAATAAACAAAGAAAGAATGGAATAAACAATTAATGGAATAAAAAAGAAGGAATGAAATAAAAAATGAATGAAATAAAAAGAAAGAATGGAATAAAAAGGAAGGAACGGAATAAAAAAAGAAGGAATTGAATAAAAAAAGAAGGAATTAAATAAAAAGGAAAGAATGGAATAAAAAGAAAGAATGAAATTAAAAAAAGAAGGAATGGAATAAAAAAGAAGAAATGAAATGAAAAAGGAAAGAAATAGGTAGGAAAGGAATAAAACAAGAAGGAATGGAATAAAAAAAGAATGAATGAAATAAAAATAAAGAATAAAATAAAAAGAAGGAATGGAATAAAAAGAAAAATGAAAGAAAAAGGAATGCAAGAAAAAAGATGGAATGAAATAAAAAACAAGCAATGAAATAAATAAATAAAGAAGGAATGAAATATAAAAAGAAGAAATGAAATAAAAAGAAGGAATGAAATAAAAGAATGAATTAACTAAAAAATAAAGAATGGAATAAAAAAGAAGGAATCTAATAAAAAAGAAAAATGAAAAGAAAAAAGAAGAAATGAAATAAAAAGGAAGGAATGGAATAAATATAAAGAAAAAGGATAAAGAAGAAAATGTAATAAAAAAGAAGGAATTGAATAAAAACGAAGGAATAGAATTAAACAAGATGAAAATAAAAGAAGAAAAAAGAACCAAAAACAATAAAAAGGAAGTTAATAAATCTAAGAAAAAAAGGGAAAGCACAAAAGAAAAAAATGGGAGAAAGCCAATGAATGAAAGAACACAAAGAAAGAAAAATGAAACAAAAAAAAAAAAAGGAAAATATAGTCGGAAAGAGAAAAGAGGAAAATTTAACAAATTGGAAATAGAAAGTTGAAACAAAAATAAAGAAAAAGAAAGAAAAATAGAAAGAGAATGAACGAAGGAGAATAAAAATAAGCGAACAGGAAAACACATAAAGAATGAAAGTTTAAAGAGAAAAATATTAACGATTTTTTTTCTCTCGCTTGACTCGAATTCACCGTGACAAAGTAAAAAAGGCGAAAACAGTCAATATATCACACAGAAATTAGATTACAACTTTGTAAAGAATAGCTAATATCTATTGACTGTCCCTTACTCCTTTGTTAAATTTAATGATTTGGTCAAAGGTCAGAATCATTTGTGCTCGTTTTCTTTCGATTTTTTGGATGTTAATGTCTTCCCATTTGAAGGATTTATACCTACCCTTCAATCATTTTGGCAAGGGTACTGAGATTTCAACTTCAAAATTTAGAATGTTGATTTTAAAGAGCAAGCAATCATTGCTTATTTGAATGTTGTTTTCACGATGAATAAATATTTGAATTGATTCCCCTCCACCCAATATATATATATATATATATATATATATAACGATTTGTACCCACAGAAATTACTAATGGCTTTAAAAAGAACAGACGTCATATTATTTAAACCCGAGGAACCTTTCGGCCAACTCTTATCAAGGGTTCTCGTTGGCTTTAATTTTAAGGGAATTAAGGAAAAGGACAAGGCAAAATAAATTACTTACAATGCTGGGAGATGATGGAACTCGTTTAAAAATAAATTTATTGAAAAAAAAAACACATAAAATGTAAGAGGGGTGTACACGTATAATTCCACAAGAGTGGCTCTCTCAGACCTATAAGAACAACACAATCTGTTCTGGATTCCGCTATTGGCCGACATCTTTTGGACAATCAAGTGTGTGCCTCGGCATATGAGAACAGCTAGTTTAGTGTCTTGCATAGCGCTCGGTCTACATATCATCTATGTATTTTGGAAGCAATTTGCTTGAAAATTCAACAGCCGAACCTGTGCAGACAGAAAGAGCGGTTTTTACGCTCCTTACAATGTTACACTCACAGACACACCAGCAATTATGTCTGTGGTGTGTCTGTGAGTGTAACATTTTTTCACTTTTAAACAATTTTGTGGAATTATATGTGTACACCCCCCTTACATTTTATGTGTTATTTTCAATAAATTTATTTTTAAACGAGTTCCATCATCTCCCAGCATTGTAAGTAATTTATTTTGCCTTGTCCTTTTCCTTAATTTCCTTAAAATTAAAGCCAACGAGAACCCTTGATAAGAGTTGGCCGAAAGGTTCCTCGGGGTTAATAATATGACGTCTGTTCTTTTTAAAGATATATATATATATATATATATATATATATATATATATATATATATATTTAGTAGCAACAAAGTTATAGAGAAATAGAAATGAAAGAAAAAAGAAAGAATGAAAGAAAGAAAAGGAAGCAGACAAGGAAGGATATACAAAAAATCGAGAAATCGTAAAAGAAACTAAAACCAACAACGTAAAAATAAAAGATGAAATTATTGAGCAAATCAATCAAAAGCAAAAACGTTGGAGAAATATTTCAAGTAATTTAAAAAACTGAAAGATGGAAATAATGTAAAGAGAAAAAATTATTATAATTCAATGCAAAAGAAATGAAAAAGAAGGAACGAAATGAAAAAGAATGAATGCAATAAAAAAGAATCGAAATAAAAAAGAAATGAAAATAAAAAAGGCATTAAATAAACAAAGAAGGAATGAAATAAAAATGAAAGAATAGAATAAAAATAAAGGAACGGAATAAAAAAAAGAAAGAATTGAATAAAAAAGAAGGAATGAAATAATATATATATATATATATATATATATATATATTAAGAGAACATTGGCACGCTGTAGAGTATTGTAGAGACTGTTTGATTGAAGCTAAATTCTTCATCGAAGAATATATAAATGCATGCCTGGAGATGTCTGGTAATTATTTGTCACTTACGATAACAATCAATGTCTGTGCATAAAAATATTTAAAAAAAAAAAATTTACACAGGGTGAATTCCACTCTCAAACAACGAAGAGCCTGCACCCAAAAAGAAATATTAGTCAACATCATTGGATACTGTCAAGTCGAATATTTTATATCAGAATTTTCCTTCTACATTAACACGTGACTGCAGAAAATGTTCACTCTCCCACAAGAATCTTCACATTGAAAAGATTACTAAGTAGTGCAACGCACCGAGAATAAATATATCGAATACAATACACTTGAGAATGGGTAAATAACTATAGACAAATTTTGTTTTCTTTAACTTTTACAAAACGGTAAAAATGTTAGAATGCTAGAGGTAGATAGTGTACATTTTCACCTGTTTCAGGCTCCTCGTCGGTCTTTTGAACAGAAATAGAGTTTATCTTTTATTTACAGTTTAGCAATGTGTTTCTATTTCCTTCTAAAGTCTATTTAAATCTGAAATTTATACTATTCATTTATTTTTATATTTTTTTTCTCATAGTCTTTCTTGTCGTCTGGTTTACACTTTTTTCCGGTGTTTAGAACTGGTGAAGGTTTATCCCTTGTCTCAAATTTAGGATTGGGTTTGCGGTCTCTTCTTCAGAGACATTAATAAAAATGGCAGTCACAATGTTTTCGCGATATAATTGTCTTGAGGCGGCGTTGCCACAACATCAGTCAGTCGGTTAATTGCTATACGTGATGCACTCTTGGGCGATTATGTCTGACTGGGCAGATTTTCCCACAGTAAGTTGTCATTACTTTCTGCGGTAGACGGGTTGCTAACAGAGTCTATACAACCCCACTTGTTCTGCAATTTAATCTTTTTAATCAGTCAGTTTAGTGCCAATACTTGATACACGCTTAGGTGATCATGTGTCTTTCAAGATATGAGTGACTAGGCAAAAGATTTTCCCCGTAGTAGATTGCAGTTACTTTCTGTTGTAGATTGGTAGCCAAGAAAAGCTATAGAATCCAATCTGTCCTGCTATTCAATCCTTTTATCCACATGTCAAGGACCATTCGTGATACACGCTTAGGTGATACACGCTTAGGTGAACATGAGTGACTGATCGGAAGATATTTTCCGTAGTAGAATGTCATTATTTTCTTGCTGTAGACTGATTGACAACCAAGGCTATAGAACCCAGTCTTTCCTGCTATTCAATTCATAGCTGGAGGGAGAAGCGATTGAATAATACTTTTCCGAAAGGTATTTGCGCGTCAGTGAATGCAACGAATTCAACTGGAATTCGAACTCGGCTCTCCGATTTCTCATTCCGAGCCGATGTCTCAAATTCTATAACAAAAATACAATGAGATCTGCTACGTAATAATAACTTTCCGCGTTAGGTGGGTCTAGACAAGTCATCGCGTCCATAACTGTAAATTAAGCACCAAAAATTACTGTTTCCAGTCATTCGCCCAATTCTGATATTCGTTCGTGTGATCTTCATTTCGAGGTGGTGAATTTGTCGGCTTCATAACTTTCATCGTCTATGATCCTAGTCTTTTCCTTATCTCTCTTTGAAAACCAGCTTCTTGATATATTTTATCCGTGATTATACTTTTTTTCTGACTCAAATTCCATTTCCTGGCATGCATATAGCAATTTCTGTCTTGTTATTATTCTGCCAATTCTAATCTCTTTGATATTCCGCAATTCTGATGCATTTTTATCACTAAAATTCTTTTTTTGAAAGTATGTGTTTCATACAGCACATGACTATCTCTATAGATCTGAAATACAATAATATATATATATATATATTTCATTTTTAAACGAGTTATTTCGCAAGCCAGGTTTCTCCCATGAGTGGTGTCTTCAGGCGATTTTTCATAACAGATTTTACCTTTTACCGTTTTAAAAAGAAAAACGGTAAAACGTAAAATCAGTTTTTTTTAATCATTTCACCCCGAGCAAGGCGGAAATGCCACTGATGTGCGGGGGGCTACATAACTGAAAGAAAATTAATTACCAGAGAGAAAAGAGGAATACAAACCAATTAGAAAAGAGCAATAGAAAGATGAGAATGCCAGTGAGATGACAGTTTCAAGCTAGGAGAGAACCGGGTATATACGGGGTGGGGGAAGGGCTAGAGTCAAGTGGTGAGTAGGTGAGTATTGACATTGCATTTAAAATTCTGGAGGTTGTATCCGTCAGGAAAGCAAGAATATGAGAGCGAGTTCCACAGGCGGGAAGTGCGAGAGAAGAAGCTGCAGGAGTAGAATTGTCGTCTGTATTTGGCTAACCTAACTGTGAATGGGTGGGACCCAGTTGTCAATCTGGTTGCACGAGTAAACACCTGTTGAGGTAGCACCAATGACTTGAGTTCGTCTGACCAGAAGCCATGAAAGTACTTATAGACCAGACAAAGGGAGGCCACATTTCATCGGTGGGGAAGTGGCAGAAGTTGAGCCGCCAGATCAGTACCTATCACGTTACTGATTCTCCTTTGGAGCTTGTCGAGAACACTGAGGTGAACGGCAGGGGCGCCTGACCATAAATGGCAGCAGTACTCCATGCACGGTCGAATGGTAAACTTGTATATATGCAGGATGGATTCAAGCGGAAAAAACATCCTGGCTCGACACAGTGACCCAACCTTCTTAGCTGTGGATTTAGCTATGGCTTCGATGTAGCGGTTCCATTTGAGATCAGAAGAGAGGGTAAGGCCGAGGAGGCGCAGTGTATTGCACTCTGGGAGAATCGCTTGATCCATGCTTATGGGAGGCAGGAGAGGTTGCCTGTGATGGTTGACAGAAAACAGCTTGTTCTTAGACGCGTTAAAATTGATGAGCCACTTCTTGCCCCAATTCACCACAGAGTGTAAATCCCGTTCAAGGTCAGCAGCGAGATTATGTCTGTCCGCCACGCCAGGTTTCTTAATGATGCGGGAGTATATTGTGGTGTCATCTGCGTAGATGCCTACTTGGGACTTGATCTCATCTGGGAGGTCGTTGACGAAAATATAGATAGATAGATAGATAGATAGATAGATAGATAGATAGATAGATAGATTATAATTGAAGTATTACAATGGTTTATAAAAGCCTTATATCACTACAACATGTTTATGTTTCAAACCTGAAAAAGAACAGTATTGATACATTTTTGTGTAGTGATATACGGCTTTTATAGATCATTGTAATAACAAAATTGCAACATTAAGCTCTACTCTGTATCTACCAATCTTTATAAAAGCAAATGCATGAACAGTGGATTTTAATCTACGTGTTCTTTCACTTTCTTATGTATATATATAGATATTAAAAGATTACTTTCATGAAAAATTAGCGATAACATATTCAAGGTCTATATATATATATATTATTAGCAGTATTTGATTTCCACTTCGGTTTGAATGACACATCCTTTGAGGCTAACTTCGAGTCGACCCATGTTTTTGAGTTCATAATAATGAAAATGTTGCTCAGCCAGGCCATATGCCATCGATCAGAACAAGTGATAATCAGACGGGACAGTGTCTTGTGAATACGGCTGGTGGAGTAGGACTTTTCATTTAAGTAATCTTTCACCCGTTTTGCAACATGTGACCTAGCGTTGTCATGTTGCAAAATCACTTTTACATGTCTCTGCCCGTATAGCGACCGATTTTTCCTCTAAAACGCAAATAGAAATCGATATAAATCTTCCGTGTTGGTTTCGGTCAGTTTGAGCACAGCATAATAAACTACACGAAGCCGATTCTGTCGGATGCAGAGTAGAAGCCTTGGACCATTGATATTCGGCTTTGCCTCCAAGGCTGATGCATGGGGATCAACTCCTAATGATTCTGCAAGTTCAACTTGCGTCTGGCATGAGTCTTCATGAAGTAATGTTTCTAATTATTCGTCTTCAAAGTTTTTCGGTGCGCCAAAGCGTTCTTTATCATCAACATCATTATTTTTTAAGCGTCTAAAACAATTTCCGCGGATTGTTTCTGCAATAGTGGCATCACCCATTACAACGGATTGAACTCTTCCTACAACTACATATACTTCCCCTCACAACAGTGTGTGAGATCAAGAGATCAAAGATCAAGATTTCAGAGCGTGCGAGAAATCCGCAGGAGATCAGCATAATCAGATCATAAGAGAGCGATAGGCAGAGATAGCCAGGACTGCTACCGTACGACTATTGCGAGTCCCAATTATAGTATTGATTCCTAATCCGTATTTATTCGTTCTACTAACAGAGTTCCATGTATTTGTATTTTGCTGTTTCATATATATATATATATATATATATATATATATATATATATATCGATTTGCTATTTTACTTGTTGATATATTATTTCTTGCTGGACATCTTAACCGGGTCCACGACAGTTTCCGACATAGCATAGCTCTTTTGAATAAACTGATGCAGTAAGGATGTGTGTTGTGGTACAGGGATGTGCGTTGTGGTACAGTGGATATCGGCTCGGAACGAGAAACCGGGGAGCCGAGTTCGAATTCCAGCTGTATTCCATTGTATTCACTTACGCGCAAATACCCTTGGGAAAGGTATTAATCCGTCTATTCCTTCCAGTTATGGGTTAAATAGCAGGACAGATTGGGTTCTATAGTCCTTGGTCGGCAACCAGTCTACAGCAGAAAGCAATGGCAACCTACTGCGGGATAATCTTCTGTCGAGACATGATCGCCCAAGCGTGTATCACGTATGGCACTCAACTGACTGATGCAGTAAACTTCCTCGCAAAGAAACTTTTTTTGTCACTTCATTTACTTTTCTGTTAAATGACATACACTAAATTTCAAGATTGATTATCGCACTTCTTTATAGATGTTTTATCATCTGATACTACACATATACACTTTTGGAATCCCCATCTTCTGGAAAACAGCAATAAATTATTTAAGGTTCTAATATATATTTAGTTATTATGATATTATATATAGATATTACTATACTATATGTAGTTATTATTCAAAATGTTAATTTTAGTGGAGACCCCGTTTTGAGTATAGCCTCTGTTTATATAATAGAGAGTATCTTTATCATTTTAGTCCAGTTGCCTTAATATTCGAGAAATCTTTGTGAAAAAGGACATGCGCTTTCAGGCTCTGTTCGAACTTGTGTCGCCTTTGGGAGAAGAATTAATGGTTAGATCCGACAGACTTACATTGTCTCGGCTACTAAATGCGTCGACGATTCGGTAAAGTCGATTGGTGCCTTCAAACGGAAATGTTTTTTGACTCTCGAAACGTAAACAATGCAATTTTCTAAAGCACATTTGTATTTTGATTACTTATGAAGGAAAAACTTTAAGCAACTGAAATATGGTTCTAAAGAAGGATGCTGCGAATATCATGGACCGAGGATGTGAGCAATGGTGAGGCCCTGGAAATGATGGAAATAAAAAGGAAATTAAAATTGAGCATCAGGAAGAGAGAGCTGAAGTTCCTGGGTCATGCAATGAGGAAGGAGGGCTTGGAGAAACTGATACTAACAGACCAGATAGAAGGAAAAAGAGACAGGGGAAAGCAGCGGATAACATATTTGAAGGACCTAATCAGGTTGTTGATGGAACTTGGGCTGCATAATGTAACAGGAGAAAGCGTGCTAAGAGCAACCAGGGATAGGGACACGTGGAAAGCCATGATCGCCTACATCCTGAAGGGACAGGGCACATAGAAGAAGAAATAATATTTTAAGTAAACCTCATATGGAATAAATATTAATATATGTGCATTGGCTCTGTATTTACTATTTGGGGTTTTGAAAAATGTGGAGTTGCTCTTTAAATGCTTTTGCTCCTAGGTCCATTCGGTAATGCATGTTAGATTCCCATCTATGGGTCAAATAGTTTGTGTGTTTGCTTGAATGTGCGTGTTTGTTATGTGAATACACTGCACGTGTGTTTGTGTGTATGTATGCATGTGTGAGACAGCTATGTAAATATGTACTGTGTGTGGGGGGGGGGAATATGTGCAGCATGTATATGTGTGTGTACATGTGTGGAGGCTTTTCGAAGGCTGAGCAAAGACATCATGGGTGCTCCCAAGACAATAGCCCTCGTATTAGAGCCGGCCAACTCTGACATTAAAACCCTTATGTATATTTTGTGATCAACCATGCACTAGCCAATGCATTTATGACGGAGAGGTCAAACAGTGGCAATATAACATGATATCATCTCAAACACCAAACGCGTGGCAAACAGTGCACCTGTATTGGCCATGTTTTGATGAGAGAGTGTGCTTTGTGCCGCACAAGCAAATTGACCACTTTAAACAAATCTTAGTCCAGAACAGAAGACCGAAAGTGCGACACAGAGATCCGAAGTTGAATTAGCATGGCGAACGGAGCATTCCAGAAGTTAAGTAAAGTATTAAGAAACAGGACAATTTCGCTAGAAACAAAGAAGAGAATACTGGATTGCTATGTGATGTCAGTTCTTCAATATGGCAGTGAATGTTGAACAATATCTTCGAAGATGAAGGAAAAACTTGAAACAGCTGAAATCTGGTTCGACAGAAGGATGCTCCGGATATCATGGACCGAGCATGTGAGCAATAATGAGGTTTTGGAAATGATGGAAACGAAAAGGAAATTAATACTAAGCATCAGGAAGAGACAGCTAAAGTTTCTGGGACATGCAATGAGGAAGGAGGGCTTAGAGAACCTGATACTAACAGGCCAGATACGGGAAAAACAGACAGGTTAAATCAGCGGATAACATATTTGAAGGACCTGATCGGGTGGATGACGGAACGAGAGTTGCGTGGTACAACAGGAGAAGGCGTGCTAAAAGGGATAGAGAGATGTGGAAACTATCACCGCCTACGTTCTGAAAGGACAGGGTACATAAAAGAAGAAGTCCAGGTTTATTGGTTGTTGGATGGCTAATAGTTTAGCACAAATGCGTACTGGACACACAATTTCATGTATAAATGTGGAACTAAGGGCACCATCTATTGCTGACCTTTATTTATCGTTTACGATAAAAGAGTGCATCATATGAATACGTCCGACAAGGATGATTTAATCAATATTTTATTGAGTGTTTCCAGTATCTCAATTTTTTTCTTTTCATTTTTAGGAGTTAAAGAATATAAAATCGTCCATAGTTTTTATTGTCCCAAGTGCTTTCGGTCAGTGCTTTGTCAAAGAAGTTGTATTATTGTCCGTGTCTTGATCTATATAGTAATTTTTACTGCGTGAAGATTCTTGAAACACGCAATCTCCGCTTCTGAACCTTGTCACATTGACAGCGGAAGAACGGCGAATAATCAATAGGGCTTCTCTTTTTTCAGTTAGGAAATTGAATTGGAATACGACTCTTTGGAGTTACGAGCTTATATCTTAATTTACGTGTCAGCTACCTTTTGCTCTGTACTGACTTAGGTTTTAAAATCATGGGCCAACAGTATACGTATTTTTATACAAGTCAAGGTCTATATATCTGTTCTACAATATATACACAATATGCTTTGGAGATTAACTGGATGTGCGTCGTGGTGCAGCGGATATCGGCTCGAACGAGAAATCGGAAAGCCGAGTTCGAATTCCAGTCGTATTCCTTGCATTCACTTACGCGGAAATACCCTTGTGAAAGGTATTAATCCGTCTCTTCCCTCCAGCTATGGGTTAAATAATAGGACAGACTGGGTTCTGTAGCCTTGGTCGGCAACCAGTCTACCACAGAAAGCAATGGCAACCTATTGCAGGATAATCTTCTGCCCAGTCAGTCATGTCTTTTTCGAGACATGATCGCCCAAGCGTGTATCACGTATGGCACAATATGTAAGCCTAATTAATAGAAATAAACTGATTTAAAAATAAACTGTTTTAAAAGTTTTTAAATAATTAGTTGGAACCTTACTACATGGTATTTGCAAATTCCTTAATATCGGCAACATTTTATTTGCGTTTTACGCCATTTTCTAAATTTTCATGTGTTAGGCAGTCTCGTTGTGAACTTAACAATGCTTTCGTGTAAGAGAAAATTTCTTCACAGGAATAAGTTGAACCAAAAGCATCCCCACCGAAAAAAAAAAACAAAAAAAAAACAAGAACAATAGCAATTTTCTTCAAACAGATTAAAGATCTAGGAAGGTTAAGAATAGCAGCAGGCTTTTCTTAAATTTTCATCTTCCTGTAACTTCTTTAGTTCAATAAATCGTGTCATTGGAAATTGCTTGGCGTGCCACGTGTGGTAGGCGTGCCGTAGGTTACCAATCCCCGTATAAAGTTATTTCTGTAATACCTTTCTATATTCGATAACAATGGGAAAACCAAAAAAAATAATCCTTATGTAAAAAGATAGCACGAATTTCCACCTGCATACAAATGTACTGTGTGTGTGTGTGTGTGGGGAATATGTGCAGCATGTATATGTGTGTGTATATGTGTGGAGGCTTTTCGGAGTCTGAAAACTGACACAGCACAAAAAACAAATTCTCTTACGGTATTAATTACAATTATTATTTTAAACCATTTCTCGTAATATCTGACATTTATTCTATGTTTACATTCGAAACTCCAGCTTGTTCAAATGTTTTCCTGCTCGTCAATACACTTTCCCTATTTTCTATTAGTTTATTTTTTTCTTTTATTCTCACTTTCTGACATTATTACAGCCCGTTATGTTTCTTGTTCTTATCTTGCTAACCTTTTCATTTTCTGTTTTGACTGTTCTATTATCTTTGTTGAACTATTTTCACGCTTTTCAACGTTGTTTCCCAATCACATGATAACAGAAGATATAATTTCACCTTTAGCTGATATCTGTTTCACCTTTTACAACACATAACTGCAGCTGACTATCTTTATGCATCTTCATAAATCCGAAATTATATATATATATATATATATATATATATTGAAATAATGATCTGACACCACAGAAAATGAATACAAATTTAATCAAATATAATTTAATGTTCATTTTTTTATATATTCGGGCCGAGGCTGCCTTTCGGCCAACGCTTCTTCAGAGACCAGTCATATGCAACTTTGTTTATAAAAGATCTAAACTTATTTATAAATGGAACTTTGTGTGTGTGTGTGTGTGTGTGTGTATGTGGGTCCGTTACCTATAGACTCCGAAAAGGCTGAACCAATTTTCTTGAAAATTGACACAGTTGTACTATAAGCGTCTGCGAGTATTCTTAGCTAGGTTTTGTCTCGAGGTACCCCCGATAAATATCGAAAATCGATAATCGAAAAAATCGGGTTGTAGAAGGAGTGGTCCGATTTGATACACTCATAGACAAATACATAAGAAACGATATTCAGAATTTTCAAGGTTGCAGTTCATATAATAGTGCAGAAAATCGATAATATATATAAAAAATGCAAGATGTCTGTGTGTGTGTCTGTTTATCTGCCTGTATGTCTGTATTTTTTTCAGCCCTTTTATTTTAGTTTTTGCTTTGGGTTTGGCTCTGAGTAGGTAAAACTGTAATTCTTAGTCTCAGCTATGATACTATTTACTCAGAGGACTTATTTAGCCTTCAAAACTCAGTTTACGACGAAAAAACTTATTTGATATCGATAACAGGAAATCAAAATTTGGCTTACATCTATTCATTGTTCTTTCAGTCTACGGTTTCGCTTTAACTGGAAACAACTATTGCTTTTTAGTCTTTCGTGCCAACGTCCAAAGGGTCCGAGCTCCAGGACCATGGATTAGTTTTAAAGCCTTCATTACACCCGATCAACGCCGGGCTATAGTGCTAGTTAATTCATAAATAAATGAATATGGAGACAGTACTGGAAGACGCTTAACATTACGAATATTGTAAGTACGTAAAATTAATAAAGAAAAAAAAATTAAACTAGGTAAATAAAGACAAAAGGATCCAGTGGAGCATAAAAAAAAAAAAATAAAAGATAAACCTCACATATCTCCGAGGAAATGTTAAGAATCTCAAGAAAATCTGTTGCTGCTTGCAAAGTTGAAATAATTTTAAGCATAAAGCTCCCAAAATTGATAAATGGTGTTTTGATCTGCCTGTATACAAAATGGAAAATTATTCAGTCGAAAAACGAGACGAGTATGACTTATTATCTAACCGATATTGTCCAATTGAAAACTCGTGCACTGATTACGAGACACGAGTATGATCACATAAATTTAATCTAATATACCTAGGAACATGCTGGCTTATTCTCGATTCTAACCTAAGACTAGTCCGTCCTAAGTATTCAGCTTCACACTGGCCTTTGAATTTATAAGTAAACTTTTATTAAGATTGAATGGACGGTCTTTATAAAATGCAGATAAAATCGAGTGAGTGCCAAAAATAACACGTAGTGTGTATATATATATATATATATATATATATATATATATATATATAATTTTTTATACAAGTTTCATAAAAAATGACAGATATTAATATGGTTACCTTTTTTCGTCTGACCTTATTTTTCTTTTCAGTAGCTTGTAGATTATTTGAGCTGAGGAATTATTTCTCGAAGAATTAGATTTTTATGAAACAGCAAATATTATAGAAACTGGCCATCAAAAGAAAAATAGATATTGTTTTGATAAATATTTGATTGTTGCAAAATTAAGAATGCGGCAAAATTATCTGTGTCAGGAAAATATTTGCTTGTTTTGAAACCAGCGGAGCAAATGTCAAATAATATAGGCCATGAAATTATGTAAACAATGTGATGAAAGATGACTTAGTCGCTTATATAAAGAACATTGATGGTAGTAGTCAGCAGTCTGTGAGCATTTGAGATTAGAACCCAGTGCAAGTGAGACACAGAAAAAACCGCGGATGAGCGCGACTTCTGGCATCTCGATGCGTGTTGTCTGGCGCCTTCGAACCCATCTCCATCTACAGTCGTCATTTTATTAATTGAGAGTATTGAAGAAAACTGAATGAATTGTCATCAGCAAAAAGAGCAACCTAAAATTCCAAATACAGGTGGGGGATACCAGAATCAAACAACTACAAAAATTCAAATACCTAGGAAGTGTTCTAACAGGAGATGGAAAGTGCGACACAGTGATCCGAAGGCGAATTGGCATGGTGAATGATACGTTCCAGAAGATGAGTAATGTACTAAGACACAGGAAAAATTGACTAGAAACAAAGAAGAGAGTGCTAGATTGCTGTGTCATGCCAGTTCTTCAATACGGCAGTGAATGCTGGACAATATCATCGAAGAGAAGGAAAAAAACTTGAAACAGCGGAAATGCGGTTCTACAGAAGGATGCTGCGGATGTCGTAAACCGAGCATGTGAGCAACGATGAGGCGTTGGAAAGAATGGAAATGAAAAAAAAACTAATCGTGAGCATCAGGAAGAGACAACTGAAGTTCCTGGGACATGCAATGAGGAATGAGGTCTTGGAGAACCTGATACTGACAGGCCAGATAGAAGGAAAAAAAGACAGTGGAAGGCAGCGGATAACATATTTGCAGGGCCTGATCAGGTGGATGACGGAACGGGGGTTGCGAGATGTAACAGAGGAAAACATACTAAGAGCCCCCAGGGATAGGGAGACGTAGAGAACCATGATCGCCTACTTCCTGAAGGGAGAGGGCACATAGAAGAAGAAGCATTGTCGTTTTATCAGCTCATGCTGATAAAACGACAATGCAACCGATTTTATAACGACAAGGCAACCGATTTTATAAGAGAGAAGGTAACAAGATTGGACCCCGTCGTCGAAATAATAATCGTCGTTCCATTGAAAAGTTTTCAGGAAATATCATTTTGAGTTCCAATTTATATGTCATACTTGCTCTAGTATACGTCATTGGTGTACCAGAAGATAAATTACATAAAAGTTACCCAATGTTTTGTTTATCCAAGTGCTTTCAGCTATACTTTGAGCCATTATTAGGGACGAATTGTTCTTTAGTTTTTTTATCGTATATAAATTTTATATAATATTTTTCGTATATTTTTATTAAAGATTATAATGGAAATTGTCTGTTTAATATCAGTTTAATTGTGAAAACATTGGCGTGCATAATAAGATCGGACACTATTAACGATACACTGAAACCTGAAAAAACTGTTCGTCAAGATAGTAAATAAAGGCACGACTAAAGAACTAATTATTTATATAAATAAAATGCAATCTGTGAGTCTGTGTGTGACTGCAAGCTATGCACGCCTACATTTTTTAAGCTACGCCATTCAAACTTTCTAGGGACACATATCTACAGGGAAGCCAGGTCGACACATACTTTTTGAGTTTAAGTTCAGCGATTTTCCCTTTCGCACTTTTGGGCCAATGGAGCCGATTATTTACATTTCCTCAGTAAAACATCTAAGATCTAAGATGGTTGCTGAATTCCGTCACAGAAATCAAATCACACGTGTCAAACGTGACTAAAATATTTTTTATTAAAAGAAAATGAGCATTTATATTTAATTTTTTCCTCTAAAATTAAATGTCTACATTTTTAAATATTGTTCAAAAATTTCTGAACTGAGAGCGTAATAGTATTTATATTTTTAATTTCAGTAAAACAAAATAAATAATTTTTATTTTTATGTTAAATTTATTTAGTTAACAAAAAATGGAAATATTTTCCCCCGGTATTTTGAAACAAAAACAAACGCAATGTTGTTTACAATGTCACACAAAGCATCAAATCACGTTTAAGAAAAACAAAAGAAAATAGATTTTTTAATGGAACTTTTGAACAATCTTTAACCAACAATTTTTATATAATTTTTTTTTTTATATAATCGAATCCTACTACTAAAATGTTCTGAGTTGCCCGGGCAACGCCGGACTATGATGCTAGTTAACTATAAAATGACAGAATGCGTGGTTGTCTGTCAAAAAAGAGCCGACGGTATAAACTACGTATAGAAATTTAAATATGTGCGCAGTATAGTCAACGGAAAACTATACACATAAATACATAAAATACATAGAAAAAAGAAAATATGCCTTCATTAAACAAACCAACTACAAGGTAACCAAAAAAGTTCTCTCCGTTTTTAAAGAAAAAAAAGAAAACGCTTCACAGTATGTGTAACTTATATTTAGGTTTTTAAGTAATCGCCATTGGTATCCAGCACCTTGTGCTAACGTGTCTCCAGCTGTTCAATGTCATTGTGGTAAAGCTCGGAGTGGGGGGTGACGCAAAGAAGTCTGTGAGGGCTTTGTGCAAGTCTGCTTCATTAATGAAGGATTTCCCACGAAGATAATTATCCAGGGAGTTGAAGAGGTGGTAATCGGATGGCACAAGGTCAGGTGAATAAGGTGGATGGCACAAAGTCTTCCATCCAAGTAGCTGTATTGTATCCCTGATCACTCGCGTGACATGCGGCCTGGCGTTGTCATGGAGGAAAAGTACACCTTTGCGATTCACCAGTGCTGGCTCCTTCTGGCGCAATGCCTGTTGTACACGTTTCAATGCTTCGATTATAGGTCTCCAGTGACCATTTAGCCCGTTGGTAGGGGTTCATAATGAACTACTTGACGACCTGCCCACCAGACGCAAAGCATAATCTTGCGTGGGTGCATAGGCGGTCTTGCGGTGTGAGGGACAGCATCCTGAGGAGACAACCAATGTCTGGAATGATTGGGAGTTTCGTACAGAACCCGCTTTCCATCACTGGTAAGCACTCGATTGAATAAGGATACGGTACGGTGGCGAGAAACGGCGTTTGCGTAACCCAATTGCTCAGTGTACGTTTTACCTAGGCGGCGCAGGTGCAGTACTAGATGTTTCATCGGAAACGTTGACCTGTCTTGCAAGTTCACCACATGTTAGGCTACTGTCCTCTTCAATGGCCGCCTTCAGTACTCTGTCATTCAATACATGTGGTCGTCTCCTGCGAGGCTTATCATGGAGAGACAAATCTCTTGACTTGAATTTTCGAAACCAACACCTTGCAGTATGTTCATCCACGGCACTATCCCCAAACGCTTGAAATATACGGCCACTTGATGCTGCTGCTGATAAGCCCACCTTGAAGTCGTAAAGCAAATAGTCCCGAACAAGATCTCTAGACGCTTCCATCCTTCTCACAGGCGAACGGTTTATATCTAATGGCCGACCACGATGCATGTGGTTTTTCTAACGTCTGATGTTTCTACTTCCGGTTGTCCTAATTTGAAAACAATTGCTACACGCATTTCGGATATATTTCAACTTCATTCAATGAGTAATCAAAAACAGACAGAACTTTTTTGGCTACCTTGTATTAAGTGATAGAGATTTTATCTTAAAAAGCAAAGAAAGAATTTCCGAAAAGCTGATTAAAATCTAAGTTTCTAAATTTCCTCCAAGATGAAGAGGAAACAAGACAACAGAGATATAGTTCCAGAGGTTTATATATTTTTTTTATAGAAAGGGTGCATAACATGCCTAATAATCTCTAAATTCCTAATGCATATAATTAGTATCATTTACAAAGTGAACTCTTATTCACTTAGGGAAGGTCCTGGGTGTGACGGTAAACTGCATCTGGCAGCAATAACTCTGATTGGGAGGTTGTGAGGTGCACGGAACCACCTCTTAATTTCTGTTGTTCTCAGGTGCACCCTGACCTGAAGTGGTAGGTAACACATGTTAGCGTCCCAGCTATGGACAAATAGTTAACCACTAAACTAGGGTCAAAACACGATAAAAATATTAAAATACTCTTTTATAGAAATATATACGTTTTTAAAAGAATAAATATTGCCAATAATACATTTTTGAAAAAAACAATTATTCTCAGTAATGCATTTTTTAATTAAAAAAATGGAACATATTTTTAGTTGTCTAAAATAAAAAGAATAAAAACAAAAAAATATTCATTGAAATCTGACTAAATCAACCTTCTCACTATAATCGAACATTAAAAAATACCTTAAAACCCCACTTTTTTGGTATTAAATAACACATACATGTAGATATGACGTTGAACAAATCTCAAACTCAAACTAACTTAGTGAAAGCCGCAATAGTCGTCATCTTGGTCTAAACATGCTTCCAAAGAACATAGCATCCATGACAGAGAAAAATAAGAACAAAAATGAAAGACCCTTGAAAATATTAGGAAGAAATTACTAATAAATTGTGAACAAATATTATATCTAGTACATACATATAATAAATATGCTGAAACTACAAGAATTTTTTCAGATAACTGATAGTATCCCAGAACGTATTTCTTCATGTCGTGATATATTATGAGTTCAATTCATTTTCCATTTTCTACGACTTTTATCTATACCAGTGATTCTTATGCCTCACTTGAGCATCTCTTAAATCATAACGCCCCTCTCCTGTGAAATGTAATTCTTATTATTCAAAAAGTAAATTCCTATTCGCGTGGAGAAAGCCTCAATGGCCGTCAACTTGATCGAAACAAGCATAAAAAAACATGGCATCCATAAAAGAGAAAAATAAAAAAAAAGACAAAACACTTGAGGGACTGAGTAAGAAATTACTAAGAAATTGTTAAAGAAATTATACATATCTATATCTATATCTATAATATCCCAAGTAGGTATTACGCCGATGACACCACAGTTTACTCTGGCCTCGATCAAAAATCTGGTGTGGGCGACAAATCTAACCTTGCAGCCGAGCTTGGAAAGGACCTCCAATCCCTAGTGGACTGGGGTAAGAAATGGCTCGCAAATTTTAATGCGTCTAAAACGAAGCTACTATCAATTAACCATCATAGACAACCGAACCTACCTCCCATTAGCATGGACCAGGCTTGCCTCCCAGAGAGTAAAACACTACGCCTCCTTGGTCTCACACTTTCAGCGGACCTCAAGTGGAATGACTATATCGAATCCATTGCTAAATCCGCTGCTATGAAAGTCGGTTCTCTGTGCAGGGCCCGGAAGTTTTTTCCGTCTAAATCTATCCTGCACATTTATAAATCTACTATCCGCCCGTTCATTGAATACTGTTGCCATATCTGGTCGGGTGCCCCTGCTATTCTCCTTCGGCTTCTCGACAAGGTACAGCGGAGGGTCTTTAATGTGATCGATACTGACTTGGCAGACCGCCTGCAGTCTCTCTCTCTCACAGGCGCGACGTGGCTTCCCTGTGTCTCTTCTATAAATACTTTCAAGGCTTCTGCTCCGATGAACTTAGATCACTGGTGCCCCCTAGGTTCGAATTTGCGCGAGATACTACATTAGCAAATAGGTCCCACCCTTTTACAGTGAAACCGATAAAACGCAACCCTAACTTCTACTCCAACAGTTTCTTTTCTCGTACTTCCCGACTGTGGAATTCCCTTCCACATGACTGCTTCCCCCGACGGCTATAATCTCCAGGAGTTTAAATGGAAGGTCAATAGACACCTCCTAACACACTAACTCGCTTCCATTCTTTCAAACACTCTTCCCATCCTCCAAACTATCTATCACCCCTCTTCTGACATTTCCTATATCTAACCACTCTTTCTATTTACCTTCCCCTATGTAGCCCCAAGCGCAATAGTGGCAGTGGAATGCCTTGCTTGGGGTGAAACGATTATATATATATATATATATATATTCGTGTATTGAGGCAGCAAACTTTCTTTTAAACATATCAGATTAAATATACTGCAATTTTATGTCTGCTTATTTTTAATAAAATCCGTTCATACTCAAGAATAATCTCTTGCGTATTACAATGAAAAGATGTCAGAGCTGAGAAGTTGACAAATGTTATCTTCATTCATTTCTGAAGATACCCAAGTACTTTCAACCTCTTTCCGCGGTCATCTTCAGGAGTGTGAGTTATGGTAACAAATGTAACCGTAAAACTGTGTTGGTAAAAATTTACATTTTCTTCCCGCATCAAACATAACGGTTGACAAATTGCTTGTGTTTATTAGAACGTAAAAATTAACCAAAATGGAATTATTTTATAGGTTTTAATGTCATTGTCATGCACGCGTTAAAACATGAAAAAACTGTCAATTTTACAGAATTTTAGAACATTACTGCAGCCTTCATAACTGATTCTATTAATTTACGGCTGAAATATTTTAATGAATATTGAATCGAGAATCTGTAGTATGCATTTGTTGTTTGCTTGGTGTAGGATAGATGTGTTATCAATCAGTATTTTTTATGTTGTGAATGTAGACAGAAATGTTGTTGTAAATATCAACAAATAGATGATGTTTAATATATATATATATATATTTATATATATATATATAACTTTTTTGCAAATTAATTAAAACAACTACTTTTGCAAACAACAGAATACTTGAAGGACGGAGGAAGAAATTACTAGAAACTATATATATATATATATATATATACTAGCAGTATAGCCCGGCGTTGCTCGGGTGTAATGAAAGCTTTAAAATTAATCCATGGTCCTGGAGCTCAGACTCTTTGGACGTTGGCACGAAAGACTAAAAAGCAATAGTTATTTCCAGTTAAAGCGAAACCATAGATTGAAAGAAAAATGAATGGATGTAAGTCAAATTTTGATTTCCTGTTATCGATATCAAATAAGTTTTGTTCGTCTTAAATTGAATTTTGAAGGCTAGATAAGTCCTCTAAGTAAAGGGTATCATGGCTGATACTAAGAACTACAATTTTACCTACTTAGAGCCAAACCTGAAGCAAAAAATAAATAAAAGGGCTAAAAAATATAGACATACAGGCAGATAAACAGACACCCACACAAACATCTAGCCTTATATATATATATATATATATTATCGATTTTCTGCACTATTGTAAGAACTGCATCCTTGAAACTTCTGAATATCGTTTCTTATGTCTTTGTCTATGAGTATATCAAACTTGAATAAAAGCGGACCACTCCTTCAATAATCCGCTATTTTCGATTATCGATTTTCAATATTTATCGGCGGTACCTCGACACAAAACTTAGCTAAGAACACTTATAGTACAACTAAGACGCTTATAGTACAACCGTGTAAATTTTTAAGAAAATCGGTTCAGCCGTTTCGGAATCTATAGGTAACGGACGCACACACACACAGACACATAGACTCACACACACATGCACACACACAGACAAAGTTACATTTATGAATAAGTTTATATATATATATATATATATATATATATATATGTGAAAAGTGTTCGTATATAATTATAAATATCAATATATATATGCAATTTGTTATATATATTATATTATTTATATATTATATATGCGTGGTACTTATTTGAAAGCGCTCAGTATCAGTGATAGTGGTGACATATTCATATAGATAGGTGTGAGTTTGTATCCTTTGGTTTAACGCTCTTGCGATCAGGGACGCGCGTGTGTGTCTTTGCGCACGTCAATGGGTGTACAAATATGTATATACATCTGAGTGTCATGACGAAAAATTTTCCTCTCACTTCCACAAAAATACACGAATATACGCAGCCCTACATACAGTCAATTTTTTAAAAAATTAATCAGTGTGTCTGACGATCGCAAGAGCGTGAGATCCAGCCTTACAAACTCACACCGATCTATCTATCTATCTATCTATCTATCTATCTATCTATCTATCTATCTATCTAAGTCTGTTCATATCTATCTATCTATCTATCTATCTATCTATCTATCTATCTATCTATCTAATTTGTTCATATCTATCTATCTATCTATCTATCTATCTATCTATCTATCTATCTATCTATCTATCTATCTCAGTCTGTTCATATCATATCTATCTATCTATCTATCTAACTATCTATCTATCTATCTATCTCAGTCTGTTCATATCTATCTATCTATCTATCTATCTATCTATCTATCTATCTATCTCAGTCTGTTCATATCTATCTATCTATCTATCTATCTATCTGTCTATCATCTATCTATCTATCTATCTATCTATCTATCTATCTCAGTCTGTTCATATCTATCTATCTATCTATCTATCTATCTATCTATAAATATATATATATATATATATATATATATATATATATATAATATAGTATTATATATATATATATATATATATATATATATAATTATATAAGTACTTGAACATTAGTACAATTATACAATTATTACGTACTTGAACATTAGTACAATTATACAATTATTATATAATTATATAAGGAGTTGAACATTAGCCAAAGTACTAGTCGAAAGAAAAATCCCTGAGACGAGGAACCAGTCAGTTAAGCGCCATACCTGGTGCACGCTAAAAATATCACGTCTCATTTATTTCTGTTATTTAACCCCTAGCTGGAGGGGATAAAAACGGATAAATACTTTTCCCAAGGGTTTTTATGGTAAAATGATTAAAATAAGTTAATAACATTTTTTTCATCATTGAGAAGTCACAGAATTTTCTCCAGTCGTCTTACTATATATTTCTCGAAGAAATATATAGTAAGAAATATATATATATATATTATATATATATATATATATATATATATATATATAATTATATATATATATATATATAATATAGTTATATATATATATATATAACTATAAATTTATCTTTTAACACGTGTCGAAAAACCCACCGTGTATAAACGCGGAGGGGAAAAAAGGGAAACAAAAAAAGAAACGAACTAAGTACTTGAACATTAGTCAAAGTACTAGTCGAAAGAAAAAACCCTGAGACGAGGAACCTAACACATGAAGCGCTCAATAGCAGAACAAATAAATAAGTGGCTAACCTAGAGCCAACTGACCTACCTAAGTTCCACAAAATGTATCATCAGGGTAAGTTGGCTAATGAGGCTGAAGTAAGGCGGTAGCATATTAGACACTCCGCAATATACTACTGCCTAACTAGCCAACTTGTCCTGACGATCCGTTTGGTGAAACCTTGGTAGGTCCGTTGGCTCTAGGTTACCTACTTACTTATATATATATATATATATATATATATATTCTAAACATATACTGTTAAATATAAGAGAAAATGAATGTCTATTACGTTTAATCATGAACCGTTCTAAACGTCGTATTTTGGCTTTAATTTCAGGTGAAAATAAAGACAAAAATTATCCAACATTTGGATAATTTTTTATTAATTTGCTTCTAAGATTTCGGCTCACATGATCCATCTTCAGAGAGGTTATTAAGACGGTAACAAAATAACATCCACCACCACCGACGATTTTATTTTGTGTTGACATTAAACTCCGCTAGGCAATGGCAATAGTTACCAAAAATAACAAACGCAGTTCGCAAATTTACAATGCGGTTCTAAGACGTCACACCGCGTGATAGCGCGAAATGACAACAGAACCACGTATTCAAATGCAATGTAACTTGTTTTGACCAGATTTAAACCTGATTTTATTAAGTGTGGGTTGTTTGGATTTGATGTAGATGGCCTCCAATATCTGAAGGTTCTTTTTACTGTGTGTATGAATGAGGATTATTGTACTGTTGACTAATATATATATATATATATATATATATATATATATATATACATATATATATATATATATATATATATATATATATATATATATCCTTTTGTAAATTAATCAAAACAAATGCTTTACTTTTCTTTCTTTCACCATTCGGTAAGCTTTAGAACCACTAATGTAACAAGGTATAATCCATTTCAATTTTTTTTTTTTTTTTTTTTGTCCAGGTTAAGTCATTGTCGGTCATATGAATCTATTTTCTGTGTGTATCATAGAATCTATTTAGCCTTAACAAATATTGCGTTATCCGTGATTGCATCAGATTTGTTATCACGTCCAGACACTCGACTGTCAATTATTTGTCATACGGCCAGTGCCTGTCATGGACGTTACTCCAAGGAAGTAATTTTCTCACTAACGTAACGTAGCTTGCCTGTAACGTCTCTATAAATACTTTTATGTTAATTATTCTAATAAACATTCCTCTCCGGTAGACAGATTTTATGAATTTAAGCGCAGTACTAAGTTGGCGGATAGGTCTCATCATTTTGTTGCAACGGCTATATGTAACCGTAAGTTCTATGCTAACACTTTCCCCTATGTAACTTCCAACCACTCTTTCTCATCACTTTCCTCTATGTAACCCCTCAACCACTCTTTCTCATCACTTTCCCCTATGTAACCCCTTGCTTGGGGTGAAACAATTAAAAAAAACACTCTCTTCCATTGCACTTATTGATTGTTAAAGTCACTTCCTGTTTTTTGCATTCTGATCAATTTTGATCTTCAAAAATGTTAATGTTTTCTCAATTGTTTTCATCTAATTGTTTTATCTGTCATGAATAGTATTTTTCTCTCTCTCATATTCTTTGACACTTTGTAACCGATCGCTTCTTAGTGGCTTTATTCCCTTGCTTATTGTCAGTTACTTAAGAGCCATACGTGATAAACGCTTAGGCGATCATGTCTCTTTCGATCCATGACTGACAAGACAGAATATGATTTTCTGCTGTAGGCTGCGATTTCTTTCTACCGTAAACTGGTTGCCAACCAAGGCTACAGAACCAAGTCTGTCTTGCTATTCATTTCTTTTATCCAAATCAGTCAGTTAAGCGCCATAACTGGTGCACGCTAAAAAAGATCACGTCTCTTTCAAACCATGAATTAGGTAGAAGATTTTCCCACAGTAAGTTGCTATTTTTTCTCATTGGTTGCCAACCGAGGTTACAGAACCCAATTTATTTTTGTTATTTAACCCATAGCTGGAGGGAGAAAACGGATAAATACTTTTCCCAAGGGTTTTTTATGGTAAAATGATTAAAATAAGTTAATAACATTTTTTTTCATCATTGAGAAGTCACAGAATTTTCTCCAGTCGTCTTACTATATATTTCTCGAAGATTCACAGCGATGCTTATTTACAGTGAATACTAATTTAAGAAAGAAAAAAAAAGTGTCTGACTTCTTTTAATAATTTCGTGTGCTTATTAATGTCGGAATAACACCGATATTTTAATTCCGAAGCGATTAAAATCTAACATTCTGATTCAAAGGCTGGAAAACATTTAATTATTTATCTGTATGCTATATATAAAATAAAATATTTCATTCGAAAATAAAATCGACAACAAATTTGGCAGGGGGTAAGTTAAACAGACATCAATCAGTTGTTCGTTACCTAGATTTAAATAAAAAAAAAATGTTAAAATTATCCCTGTCTGCATTAAGAAAATAAATAAAAAAACATAAAAATGAATTAAAAATAACATGACTTGCTGGCATGGATTTGCACAACTTTGAATTTAAACCGAAAAATTAACATTTCCAATTAAATTTCAAATATTTGCCTGTATTTTTGAGATGTGGTAATATTTACAGTATTTAAATTATTCGGACTATTGTCCTCATCTTTGTTGCTATTTGTACGACGTATCTGCCGTTGTACGCTCCGGTATTCTTCAGTGATTGTAATAAAGTGTTCGGTTCGAAATTCCTAAGACCTGAAGAAGGCCGGACCGTACAACGGCCGAAACATCATACAAATGGCAACAAAGATGAAGACAATACTGTAAATTTCAGATATTTTTCTGTATTTCTGAATGTGTGAGAAAAGAAGGATTAATACTTTTCCCGAAGGTATTTGCGCGTAAATGAATTCGAATTCGTCTCTCCAATTTCTCGACACCGGGCCGATATCCACTGCACCACAACAAGATGGGCGATGTGCGTTAGATCGGCTCGGAACGAGAAATCGGGGAGCTGAGTTCGAATTTCAGTTGAATCCCTTGCATTCACTTAATCCTAAATACCTTTGGGAAAGGTATTAATCTTCCCTCCAGTTATGGGTTAAATAACAGGACAGATTGGGTTATATAGCCTTGGCTGGCAACCAGTCTACCAAAGAAAATAATGTCAACCTACTTCGGGATAATCTTTTGCCCAGTAAGTCATGTCTCTTTTGAGACCTGATCGCTGAAACGTGTATTAAGTATGGCACTTAACGGACTGACTGAGTTAACAAGAAAGCAAGAAACTGGAAGAGAGTTCCACTGGCGAAACATTTGAGAGAAGAAACTGTTAGCATAGAACTTGCGTTTAGTCTAGTTATTTTAATTTAAAACGATGACATCCAGTTAGTAAACAGGTGCAGCGCTTACGTTCGTGAAATTAAGTATCTAGGAAGTGTTCTAACAGGAGATGGAAAGTGCGACACGGAGATCCGAAGGCGAATTGGCATGGCAAAGGACGCGTTCCAGAAGATGAGCAAAATACTAACACACAGGAAGATCTCAATAGAAACAAAGAAAAGAGTGCTAGACTGCTACGTGATGTCAGTTCTTCAATACGGCTGTGAATGCGGGACAATATCATCGAAAATGAGGAAAAAACTGGAAGCGGCCGAAATGTGGTTCTACAGAAGGATGCTACGGATATCGTGGACTGAGCATACAAGCAACGATGAAGTGTTAGAAAGAATGGCAACAAAAAGGAAATTGATGCTGAGCATCAGGAAGAGACAACTGAAGTTCCTGGGACATGCAATGAGGAAGGAGAGCCTGGAGAACCTGATACTGACTGGTCAGATAGAAGGAAGGACAGACAGAGGAAGGCAGCGGATAACATATCTGCAGAGTCTGATCAGGTGGATGACGGAACGGGGGTTGCCAGGAGCAACAGGAGCAAACATACTCAGAGCCACAAGGGATAGGGAGACGTGGAGATCCATGATCGCCTACGTCCTGAAGGGACAGGGCACATAGAAGAAGAAGAAGAAGCTCATCAGAACAATTACCCTGAAAATATTTCGAGAAAAGGGTGCTCCCTAATCTGGCGGTTAAAAGGTGATTGAAACTGAGATACTAGGACGTGACCGATTAGAATATAAATTAAATGTAAAAAAAAGAAAAAGATAAAAAGAATATAAGCGACTGTAGTATTATTTTAATGAAAGAAGAAAAATAAAGAAAAAAATGAAAAGTGGAAAAATGAAACTAAATATTCGCCAGTGACCATTACCTCAACTAACCGTGAGGAGAAGACTAAGTCTGAAAATGTCAGACAGTTAAGTGCCATACGTGATACACGCTTGGGCGATCATGTCTCGAAAGAGACATGACTGACTGGGCAGAAGATTATCCCGAAGTAGGTTGCCATTGCTTTCTGCGGTAGACTGGTTGCCGACCAAGGCTATAGAACCCAATCTGTCCTGCTATTTAACCCATAACTGGAAGGAAGAGACGAATTAATACCTTTCCCAAGGGTATTTGCGTGTAAGTGAATACAATGGATTCAACTGGAATTCGAACTCGGCTCCCCGGTTTCTCGTTCCGAGCCGATATCTACTGTACCACAAATATCATGAACAAGAGAAAGAAGCTTGAGCAATGAACATAGATTATCTACCAACTTAACAAAACATTTTTTTGTCGGGTAGGGACCCAAATCATCTCTCAGTCGCGTCTCTGTCCTCGAAGACAGAGTACGCCTCTGTTATGACTCCATCCGCAGGGGGCAGGGTTGCAACTGAGAAAAATTAAATTGGATAGATGCCTGGTTCCGGGGAACAGTGTCCCACGGCCGCGCCACTTCATTACAGCATAGGGGTGGACCGGGTGCTCGTCACCGGGACCAGCTCAACTGGCAGTTGAGGGGACTGAGAGGTTACAGTGAGAGAAAGGTTTAGGTATAGCGGGGATGGAAAGGTTAAAAAATAAACGGAATTCAAATAAATTAGACTAAATGAATTAGGTGTTTGTTTTACCAGCATACCTACTCTTTTGGGTCATTTAATGCTGAAGAATTTGTTTGGTTTTTGTTTACTGCTTGTTGATTTTTTGTGAGTATTGCTGTCGAGATATAAGTAGAAGTGTTGGGATTTGATGTGTGATGCTTATATGCTATCTTCTATTGCAACTATTTTTGTCATTTAATTTTGTTGCTTTTCGAAATTCTTAAAAGTCATTTGGGTCAGCTTTGTTGAAGATGTCTTTCAGATTGTTTTCTTGATAGTATCTTAATCGCATTTGTTCAAGATCTATGCAGCTTGTTAGTATATGTTTCACTGTGTAGAGCTCCTGACATGGAATGCAAATTGGTGCCTCCTCACCTTTTAGAAAGTGTGAATTGTGGTGCAGTGGATATCGGCTCGGAACGAGAAATCGGGGGAGCCGAGTTCAAATTCCAACCGAATTCACTGCATCCACTTACGCGCAAATGCCCTTGGGAAAGGTATTAATCCGTCTATTCCTTCCAGTAATGGGTTAAATAACAGGACAGATTGGGTTCTATAGCCTTGGTCGGCAACCAGTCTACCGCAGAAAGCAATGGCAACCTACTGCGGGATAATCTTCTGCCCAGTCAGTCATGTCTCTTTCGAGACATGATCGCCCAAGCGTGTATCACGTAAGGCACTTAACTGACTGAATGAGTGACAGCGGTGTAGCCTTTTTGAAGTCTGGTCATTACTACTATTTCTCTTCTTGATATTTTCCTATTAGAAATTTTAAATTCTATACATTTTTTAAGGGTGGGGTTAATTTAATTTTGCAGAGTTTGTTATTTTTTCAGGAGTTCCACAACTCTTGCCATTTGGCCGTAATAAAGTTATTAATTAGAGGTTTGTAATCTGTATGGCGTACTTTGTATCACTAATGTTGATGTTTAATGATCTTTTATATGCTATGTCTTTCCTCTGAGACCAATGTGGCTGGGCATCCTTTATAAAATAATGGTTTTGTTTTGGGTGATGAGGTTGTTTCTTTGTAGAAGCATGATGATCAGAGGGTCCAAGAAGATATGAGCTGGTAATTGACGTTGTATATCAATTTTTGTAGATGCTAGCTATCAGGGAAGCAAGTAAAAGGAAGGAAGTTCCACAAACTGAAAGTGGAAGAAAAGAAACTGTTTGAGCAGAAGTGAGGGTTACATTTAACTATTTCAATGGTAAAAGGGTGGGGGCCTAGATGCTCATCTAGTAGCAAGCTTAACTTCACGTGGCAGGGAACCAGGAATAAAAAGCTCATCAAAACAGTTGCTTAATCCACTGTTCCACTGTCTGTCCATACAAATTCGTTTAGTAAATGGCTCGCTGCCTCTCCCTATCTCACACAAAATTCCTGTGAGAATTAAGTTTGCCAAGTCTTCCTTCCTCATAATTTGACCGGGGAATTTTAAGTGTGTGATGATTCTGAGAATAAATGTTCGTTGTGTTTCTATTCTCATTAAGACTTTATCGTTGCTTACTCTCTTTGTTAGGTAATTCTCAGTATCCTTCTGTGGAATCTCATTTCTGTTGCTTCCAGTTTTATCTTCGTCTGCGGACAGATTATTTAGAATTCGCAGCCATACAAAATAACTGATACGATTAAAAAGAACTTAGATACGCGCATTATTTAGCAACACAGATTTACACTAACTGAATAGAAAACGAAGATTTAACGTTAAGAACTTGCCGGTTTCTTTCTCTTTGGGTGAGTGTCGTTAATTGCATGGGAATTTATTCCAGATACTAATGAAACTATCGTTTAATGATTACATTGTTGGAGTTGCAAAACTCGAGGAACACAGTTCGCCTATTATTGGAAGCTTCAAAAAATAATTAGTAGGAATATTAAAATAATATCCTTTAAATTTCTCTTTGGCTGACTGTCGTTAATCGCATGGGAATTTATTCCAGATACTAATGAAACTATCGTTTAATGATTACATTGTTGGAGTTGCAAAACACGAGGAACACGGTTCGCCTATTATTGGAAACTTCAAAAAATAATTAGTAGGAATATTAAAATAATATCCTTTAAATTTCTCTTTGGTTGACTGTCGTTAATCGCATGGGAATTTATTCCAGATACTAATGAAACTATCGTTTAATGATTACATTGTTGGAGTTGCAAAACACGAGGAACACGGTTCGCCTATTATTGGAAGCTTCAAAAAATAATTAGTAGGAATATTAAAATAATATTCTTTAAATTTCTCTTTGGCTGACTGTCGTTAATCGCATGGGAATTTATTCCAGATACTAATGAAACTATCGTTTAATGATTACATTGTTGGAGTTGCAAAACACGAGGAACACGGTTCGCCTATTATTGGAAGCTTCAAAAAATAATCAGTAGGAATATTAAAATAATATCCTTTAAATTTCTCTTTGGCTGACTGTCTTTAATCGCATGGGAATTTATTCCAGATACTAATGAAACTATCGTTTAATGATTACATTGTTGGAGTTGCAAAACACGAGGAACACGGTTCGCCTATTATTGGAAGCTTCAAAAAATAATTAGTAGGAATATTAAAATAATATCCTTTAAATTTCTCTTTGGCTGACTGTCTTTAATCGCATGGGAATTTATTCCAGATACTAATGAAACTATCGTTTAATGATTACATTGTTGGAGTTGCCAAACATGAGGAACACAGTTCGCCTATTATTGGAAGCTTCAAAAAATAATTAGTAGGAATATTAAAATAATATCCTTTAAATTTCTCTTTGGCTGACTGTCGTTAATCGCATGGGAATTTATTCCAGATACTAATGAAACTATCGTTTAATGATTACATTGTTGGAGTTGCAAAACACGAGGAACACAGTTCGCCTATTATTGGAAGCTTCAAAAAATAATTAGTAGGAATATTAAAATAATATCCTTTAAATTTCTCTTTGGCTGACTGTCGTTAATCGCATGGGAATTTATTCCAGATACTAATGAAACTATCGTTTAATGATTACATTGTTGGAGTTGCAAAACACGAGGAACACAGTTCGCCTATTATTGGAAGCTTCAAAAAATAATTAGTAGGAATATTAAAATAATATCCTTTAAATTTCTCTTTGGCTGACTGTCGTTAATCGCATGGGAATTTATTCCAGATACTAATGAAACTATCGTTTAATGATTACATTGTTGGAGTTGCAAAACACGAGGAACACAGTTCGCCTATTATTGGAAGCTTCAAAAAATAATTAGTAGGAATATTAAAATAATATCCTTTAAATTTCTCTTTGGCTGACTGTCGTTAATCGCATGGGAATTTATTCCAGATACTAATGAAACTATCGTTTAATGATTACATTGTTGGAGTTGCAAAACACGAGGAACACGGTTCGCCTATTATTGGAAGCTTCAAAAAATAATCAGTAGGAATATTAATATAATATCCTTTAAATTCTTTAGATATCAGGATGTCAGTAAGACAATATGTTGTATATCGATAAAAAGCAAACAAGCATGTATATATAAAAATATATTAATATTTTTATTAATGAACGCTGGACCGTGTCGCCTAGTGGACAGAGAGTTGAGGGAGCGCTTTTCTAATGGGTTGACGAATGCTTCTAAGGGTCGACGTTGACGAATGGACGAATGACGAATGCGTACCCCCCAATAGCATGTATGCTATTGGGGGCAGCTGTGAACTGCCTCTCTACTTCCGACCAGACTACTTGACTCTGTGTTTCGAGGCCTTTATATATCTTCCAAGTTTTGCCTCGATTCGCGACGCCTACTCGACGCCTACGTAATTTCTCAGAGTTATTTCCGCATCTGTCGGAAATAGGGTCAAACAAACATCCGTTCCTTTCAATGACCGGAAACACCCACACTTCCTCAGCCTTCTCGGGTTGAGCCAGATTATTATATTACAAATAATTGCTGTTCAACTAATTAAAGTTCATGCGGCATTCTCTTTTGTTAAACAATATATATGTTATTTCTTGTTTTCTCTTCATCCTTAGGGAGATTATCCACGATTCCCTGTCATTTCTACGAAAACAGGGCTATTTCGTTATTAATTCGTGTTAATATTTTCTACATTTCTGAGATGAGGTATTTATATTATTTACATTGTTCGGAAAGTTGTCCTCATCTTTATTGCTATATTCAAGACGTTTCGTCCGTTGTACGCTCTGACCTTCTTCAAATTTTGATCAGAACTTCTTTATGTCGATCACTGGAGTAGATTGTTCTCTTTCCATGTATCATGATACTTCCTGATGTCATAGTTATCTCCCTTTACTTAACTCTCTAAGTGTGTTGGCCACCACTGCCTTAACTAGGTATTGAACTCACAACTCTTTGGTCAAAGCAGTGGATCTAACCAACGCTTTTATCCACCGGGCTATGTCTTCTTGAGGATCCACTGAGTTGATCCAAAGCGTTGTGAGTTCAATACCTGCTGACAGTAGTGCCAAAGATACGCAGATTACGCGCTGATGGCACTATTTGATTTGCTGACACGAAAGGAAAACTACAAAAACCTTAAAAATGTGAAAAGAATGCGAGAAAAAAAATAAGATTAACCATCTGCAAGAAGACAGAAAGTAAACACTAATCAAGTCAAAACGTTCATAGATCTGGGAAATGGTTTTATAAAAAATGGTGAGCGTGATACCGAGATCCGAACATGCATTCTCAAACTTTAGCAAGGTGCTAAGAAACGAAAAATAATTTGTTAGAAACAAAGAAATGAGTACTGGTTTGCTAGGTGATATAAATCCACTTATATTGCAGTGACTGTTTGACCATAACCCCACGAATGAGAAAAAAAAAACAAGCAGCAAAATATTGTCGTACAGAAGGATATTGAGTATTTCTTGGACGAGGCGAGTAACCAACAAAGGAGCTATAAAGAAACTGGTAAGAAAATGAAAATTTCTACTCAGAATCGGGAAAAAGTAAATAATCGGGAACGAGGTCTTGGTAAACATAACCGTCACGGAACATATTGTGAGCAAGAGATCTACGGGAAGGCAACGTACCCCTTATAAAGGGGCACGTTGCCTTCCCGTAGATCTCTTATGTAAATAGCGGAACTGTTATGATGCCCTACTACGAGAAATGGACTCGTCCTCCTGCTACATATAGATTACCTGCGTGACTCCTTGTGGACAGTTAACGAACTGTTGACTGATTTACGCACTGTTGATCTCTCTGCCTTCGGGAGCGGAGATTATTAACCTAGTCGAGGCTCCGCCGAAGGGTAGATTCTTGTCGGGGTAAAAATTAGACAGGTATTTTTGGCTGAGCTATATGGACCGGATTACCCACATTAAAATGGCCTTTGGCCACATGTTGTCTTAAGTGGAAAGGCCAATAAATACTGCAGTTAAGAAGCAGTTGTCTGACCTAGTTATTGTCGAACTCTTTCCCCTCGTGCGGGGAGTAATATCACAGTCGAAGCTCCGCCGAAAGGTCGAGTCTCATTTGGGGAAAATCAGACAGAAATTTATGGCCGCGCTATATGACCCGGATTACCCACATTTACAAAGGTCTTGAGCGACATTTTCTCTTAAGTGGAAAGGCAGTTAAGGAGCATTTACGAGCAGTCAAGTACAGCAGTTAACAAGAGCAGTTGTCAACAGCTACTAGTCAGGATACTTAAAGATACCTTCAGACTTACTTATTTCTCTATTACTATTTATTAACACTTCTTTGCATATCTTTTTTCGTGTCTTACTTCCGACCAAACTGGTCACTACAACTTTGCAGTGAAGTTTCGCCACAACTCCGCAACAAAGATCCACAACAGAAACAAAGGAAAGGGACATTAGTAAAGGGAGACAATTAGCATATAAGATAGTAAGTTGTAGAGAATTATATTTATCTATGTTCAGAATCGATACAGCATATAAAAAAGATGGAGATCGAAGCCAGTAGAAATCGGCAGGTCGCAAATCTAGTGCAGAAGAACTTCCTATCCTAATGATCTTATTTGTTTTTAGGAGTCATAGCAATGCTATCCATACATGCCACAGTATCTCATATTATGTGACATACAGGGTACGATGGGAAAAATTGTAACTATTTTATATTTTTAATTTCGCGAACATACGCTGATTATTTTTTTTTATTTTGTCGATTTCACGGTATAGGGTCAGCTGGCTGAGGTCTGTCAGAAAACACACCGCAAGAATTTGGAAACGGCATTCTGTACTGCTTGGCATTCGCGCCAGAAGCTCTAATATGAAAATTTCAGAGTGCGTGATTGTCAATCTGAGAACAGTGCAGATGATTAGGAACGAGTTCGATTAGTCTAATGTTGATTACGAAGGAACGGCAGCTCGGAAAACCCACACAGATATATCTGACAAAAAAACGAAAGAAGAAATCCAGGATTTGTTAATGAGGTGATCAGAACCAACATGAAGGACTACATCAAGTGACTTAAAAAGAGAGTGCTATACTGAGTGAATATTTTGGCTGCTCGGTGACGCTATGCTTGGCAGCAGCACTCTGCATTATATTACACAAGCAGGTGAATCTAGTCATGGTTGCTAGAAATTTCTGTGACTACCTCACCCTATCTAGCTATCTATCTCCGCAGACTGCATCCTCATTGATTATTATATATGGGGAGAATTTGAAAAAGAGACAACTTAAACTACTTGTAACGTCAAAGATGAACAAAAGACAAAGATTATATCATCATTCACTAACTTCAACAAAGAGACCATCCAGAAAATTTGCAGAAGATTCTAAAATCATCAGGAAGCCGTGATGGAAGCCAAGAGCGTTATATTGAATAAATTTACTGTTAAGTATTTCAAGATATTTTTGTGTAATTTTGGTAAATATATTCATTTATCGCAACCTGAATATCTATTAAAATGAGATGTCAGTGTTATTTTCATTTTGGCATCATTTAGGCGACAATTCATCTATCGCACCCAGTATATCTGTTAAAATGACATGACAGTGTTATTTTCATTTTGGCATCATTTAGACGACAATTTATCAGTCGCATCACCTCTGTCTGCTAAAATCAAAGGTCAGTATTATTTTTTCTTTTGCGTTATATTAACGACAATTTATCTATTTCACCCTCTATTCCATCAGACACGAATAAAGGTCTTCTGTAGCTAGCAGCATTCTCTTCTTTTGCAATAACTAATATTACTTCCGTTTTTTTCTTTTAGATGCAAAATAATGTTCTATTTCATATAAGAATTCGATGCAAATAAAAAAATAAGAAAGATCTACATTACCGATAAAGATTACTTCTCGACGTTCGGTTTTCAAGCAAATGTGAAAAGATCATGAAGAACGCGAATTCACTCTTTGCTTTTTTCCCTTAATAAACTTCGAAATTTTCGGGTAATATAGATCATAAAATCTGAGACGCGGTTTCTTACCATTCAAAATGAGGCTTTTTGCCTTTGCTGATTGTCTAATAATTTCCAGATGTCGAAATGCGCAATAATTTTCCAAAAATCTTAATATATCAGTTCCTTGCAAAAATGTTGTACCCAATTTTCATCTAAACTTATTTATAAACGAAACTTTGTTCTGTGTGCGTGTCCGTTACTTATAGACTCCGAAATGGATGAACTGATTTTCTTGAAAATTTGTACATTTGTACTATAAGCGTCTGCGAGTGTTCTTAGCTAGGTTTTGTGTCGAGGTACTCCGAAATGGATAAACCGATTTTCTTGCAAATTTACACAGTTGTACTATAAGCGTCTGCGAGTGTTCTTAGCTAGGTTTTGTGTCGAGGTACTCCGAAACGGATAAACCGATTTTCTTGCAAATTTACACAGTTGTACTATAAGCGTCTGCGAGTGTTCTTAGCTAGGTTTTGTGTCGAGGTACTCCGAAACGGATGAACCGATTTTCTGGCAAATTTACACAGTTGTACTATAAGCGTCTGCGAGTGTTCTTAGTTAGGTTTTGTGTTGAGGTACTTCGAAACGGATGAACAGTTTTTCTTGTAAATTTACACAGTTGTACTATAAGCGTCTGCGAGTGTTCTTAGCTAGGTTTTGTGTCGAGGTACTCCGAAACGGATGAACTGTTTTTCTTGAAAATATATACAGTTGTACTATAAGCGACTGCGAGTGTTCTTAGTTAGGTTTTGTGTCGAGGTACCCCCGATAAATATCGAAAATCGATAATCGAAAAAATCGAGTTATAGAAGGAGTGGTCGGATTTTAATAAAATTTTATACACTCATAGACAAAGACGTAAGAAACGATATTCAGAAGTTTCAAGGTTGCAGTTCTTACAATAGTGCAGAAAATCGATAATATATATAATACAAGATGTTTGTGTGTGTGTCTGTTTATCTGTCCTTATGTCTTTTATACAAATTCACAATTTTTATCCGATTCTCACCAAACTTTACACAAATATTCTTTAGGCTGAGTCTGAACTGCAGGACCATGAATTAGTTTTGAAGCTTTCATTACACCCGAGCAACGCCGGGCTATACTGGTAGTTATTAATGTAAAATATCGGCAAATTAACACTGACATTCTGGTGCCTATTTTGGTGTGTTCTACATCAAAAGCTTGTAATTCGTTGCATTCGCTTTCCCGCAAATATATTTGGGAAAAGTATAAATCCGTTTCGTCTCTTTAATTGTGGGTTAAAAACAGCACATATTATGTTCTATAGGCTTGGTTGGTAACAACTATACCGCGCTAAGTAAGAGCAACCGACTGCAGAAAGTCCATTACCCAGTCCGTCATGTCTTGAAAGAGACATGATTTGATCGCCAAACTGTGTATGACGTATGGCCCTTCACTGACTCTTTCAGTCGGTTGTGCCCTGATCTTTCAGTTATGAATCGGACTTTATTGAATACTGACGCTTAATTAACAAACGAATGCGTTAAAGATAGAGAAAGAGAAGCTCCTGTAACCGCATAATGAAGGTCGTCCTGAATGGGCATGCCTCCACACCCTACTCCACAAACGCTGGTGTCCCTCAGGGCTCTATCCTAGGTCCGACGCTCTTCCTTATTTTTATAAAGAACCTCCCAGACGAGATCAAGAGCCAGGTAGGCATCTAGGCAGATGACATCACAGTTTACTCACGCATCAGTAAGAATCCAGGCGTGACGGACAAACATAATCTTACTGCTGATCTTGAGAGGGATCTACACTCTGTGGTTAATTGGGGTAACAATTGGCTTGTAAATTTCAATGCGTCTAAGACCAAGCTGCTGTCTGTCAATCATCACAGGCAACCTCTCCTGCCTCCCATAAGCATAGACCAAGCAAGTCTCCCCGAAAGCAATAATCTGCGCCTCCTCGGCCTTACCTTCACCTCTGATCTGAAGTGAAACCACGACATTGAGTCAATAGCGAAATCTACTGCTAGGGAAGTTGGATCACTGTGTTGGGCAAGGAAGTTTTTCCCACCTGAAACCATCCTGCATATATACAAATCAACCATTCGTCCGTGCATGGAGTACTGCTGCCATATATGGTCAGGTGACCCCGCTGTTCATCTCCGTGTTCTTGACAGGCACCAAAGGAGAATCAGTAATGTGATAGGTACCGACTTGGCGGCTCGACTACAGCCACTTTTTCACCGACGAAATGTGGCTTCCCTCTGTCTGTTCTATAAATACTTCCATGGCTTCTGTTCCAACGAGCTTGAGTCACTGGTGCCTCCGCAACAGGTGTTTACTCGTGCAACGAGACTGGCATCTGGGTCTCACTCATTCACAGTTAGATCAACCAAATGCAGACGACAATTCTACTCCTCTTTTCCCGCACTTCCCGCCTGTGGAACTTGCTTTCTTATTCTTGCCTTGCTGATGGCTATAACCTCCATGGATTTAAATGCAAGGTCAATTCTCATGTCTTAACTACTTGACCCTACTTCTTTCCACACTGTGCGGTAGATCCTTTCCTTTATCTCACCTTCGCAACTGTCATCACACCTGTATTCCCATCCTTCTCTTGCTCCTTTCTAACTAGTTGATCCTTCTCCTCACTCTCCTCTAATCCTTTTACTCTTATGTAGCCCCCTGCACATCGGAGGCGTTCCCGCCTTGCTCGGGGTGATATGATTAAAAAAATTATGCTCTAACAATTTCGGAAAGAGTGAAAGCGTCGGAACTGCAGCATGAAAAATAGTTCAGAATATTTATTTAGATTGTGTTCCAGATGTTTGGACGATCAAAAAGATTTTCACCCCAGCAAAGTCGTTAATGATACTAGTACACAGCGATTTACATGGAATGAAAGTGAAAGAAAAGACTGAGTATAGCGAAGATCGAGGAAAGGACAAAAAATGAACGGGGTTCAAGAAGACAGAAGATTTATGTTGTATTTAAATTTTTGAAGAAACTAAACTGAAGTCCACAGCAAGTAAACTGGTCATCAGTAAAAAGGGCAGCCCAATATGCCAAATACAGGGCGGGGATACTAAAATCAAGCAGGTACAAAAATTTGAATACCTGGGAAGTGTTCTAACAGAAGACGGAAAGTGCGACACAGATATCCGAAGGCGAATTGTCATGGCGAAGGAAGCATTTCAGAAGTTAAGTAAAGTATTAAGAAACAGTCTATTTCGCTAGAAACAAAGAAGACAAGACTGAATTGCTATATGATGTCAGTTCTTTAATATGGCAGTGAATGCGGGACAATATCATCAAAAATGAAGGAAAAGCTTGAAGCATCTGAAATGTGGTTCTACAGAAGGATGCTGCGAATATCATGGATCGAGCATTGATGAGGTTTTAGAAAGGATTGAAACGAAAAGGAAATTAATACTGATCATCAAAAAGAGATAGCTAAAGTTTCAGCGACATGCAATGAGAAAGGAAGGCTTGGAGAACCTGATACTAACAGGCCAGATAGAGTGATAAATAGACAGAAGAAAGCAGCGGATTACATATTTGAAGGGCCTGATCAGGTGGATGGCGGAAAGAGGGTTGCGTGTAGTAACAGAGAAAGCGTGCTAAGAGCCACCAGGGATACGGAGACGTGGAAAGCCATGATCACCTACGTCCTCAAAGGAGAGGGCACATAGAAGAAGAAGAAGAAGAAAACTGAAGTTCCCGTGTGGAAATGTGAGAAAAATTAACTGTTGTTAGTAAAACTGATGGTTTCATTCAGACGTTTAAGAGTAAACGGCTGGTAACTAAATAAAAATTTAGTAGCACACTTAAATTATAGTAGTAGAACCAGTTAAAAACATTTGGTCGGAGAAGTTGCTATGAAAATATTTGTAGAAAAGACAGAGGGAGGCAAACGAGTCTTTGAAACCCAATCTGTCCTGCCCTTAAAGCCGTACATGAATGATTACTTTTCCCAAGGGTATTTGTGTGTAAATGAATGAAAGTGTTAGTGCAAAGAAGTTGTCATTTCAACTGAGCAGATTCATGCCAACTAGAAGTTTCCTGAGGACACAGTTACTTTTTTGAGTGAAGACACCATAAAGGTGTTCTGGCAAAAGTTCGAAATCGGCTTGAATCAGCTCAGTGAGAGTTTAAATTTTTTTTTGCACTAAAACTATCAACGTTCCATCTCCACCCTGATATCGAACACTTTGCGATAAAAACCTGCTTGTCAAAGTGCATTTTTCAGTAAAATTACTGAAACATCAACTTATCTCTGAAAGCTACCACAAATCACCATTATATATATATATATATATATATATATATATATATATATATATATATACTCGGATTTTAGTAAATATTCTGCTTGCCTTATTACGAGTGCCGATTAAAAATAATGTTCAAATAAATAAATTAAATATATATACATTAGTCATCCACATACAAGCCTGTTTCGCAGATCATCAGTGTGGCTAGACATCCACTTGCTTCTGGCTGTGATCGAAACTAGACCGATTTGGTATTAATTCTGAGTCGCTAACCCTAAACCATTGGCGCATGTAATCTTAGTAGAGAAATTTTAGAGCGTTATATACAAGCGGTGTATACACACGCCAGTCACCGAAATAAGTCAATTCATTGATGAAGAGTAATGCTTAATATATATATATATATCCGAGGGAATATAGAATTTCTTTCCGTCCAAAAAATTAATTTAAAACAGTGCTCGATATGTGATGTATAGTGCTGTGAATATTTATTATAAATTATGTTTTAGAACATGTACATAATTTCTTCTATATATGTCCTCTTCTCTACAATCATATGGCTGTTTCAATGTTTGGACTTCAAACGCATCATCGGGAGAAGTAAAGGTTTGGAATCATTCTCTGTTTATATTTGGTTCGTTGTTGTTGTGGGGGCTGGTTGGGGTTATTGGTAATTAAGTGAATGTATTTCCCGTTTTGACCGTTATAGACTTTTGAAGAATATGGTGCGTAAGTGTGGAATTGTTGATTAATTGTATTATCTATTGGAATGTACGTTTTATCGGTCGGGTATATCTTTTGGTTAGAGTTTCTAAGAGGGCAGCGTGTTGAGTTGTCATTTTTATGGTTGGTTATCTTTTAATTGATTGATGTCTGCTGTTAGTGGATGATGTGTTTGAAGTCCAAAAACTGAAACCGCCATATGATTGTAGAGAAGAGGACATATATCGAAGAAATTATGTACATGTTCTAAAACATAATTTATAATATATATATATATATATATATATATATATATATATATTCAATTAGATAGGTGTGAGTTTGTGACCCTGGGTTTCAAGCTTTTGCCATCGTCAGACAAACTGATGAATTTAAAAAAATATTGAATATATGTAAAGCTGCGTATATTGGTGTATTTCTGTGGAAGTGGAAGAAAAATTGGGGAAAGAAATTGTCGTCGTGACGTCCCTCATACAAACGCAGACATAGATAAACATTTGTACACCCACTGACGTACGCAGAGGTACACACACAGAAAGAATAGTGAAAGACATAATTATTAATACTGAGGATATATGAATATGGAATTATTGTACCTCAATACAATAAACCAAATACACGTACACCAACGAACAGTTACCAAGAATAACAATCAAAAAGGCAATGTCTCTATATAGGACGTATGCGTCCGTCTTGAGAAAAATGCTTCCGTCTAATGACGTCTAACTCTCGTCTAAGGCCGCTGGCTCTCGACTAAAGTCGATGACTCACGTAAATCAGGCTAACTCTCATAGAATGACGAAGACCCCCGTATAATCATGAACACTCTCGATCACTCTGTAGTTCGTTCTAATCCCGGTCTTTTATAACCCGGGCCATGCCCATTCCTGGGTAAGACAGAATATTTCTCGACAACAATATGTGAAGTAATTCGTATTTGCGTTTTAAGATTTTAAGTTCCTGTTGAAAGTTTTTTTTTACCTTCTACATCTTGCTATGTCTTTCTTCCGTAATGTTTCTATCTATGCACACTTCTCATAGAGACTTGCATTTTTACTTGTTTGTAACTCTTTTATATCCAGTTTAATATCCTGTATTTTCAGACATTCTTTGGCATTATTTGTCTCCTTATTATGAAGTCTAGACTCTCATCTGTCATCTGCTTAATTGTTCTTGTCTTTTCTGTTTTGCCAAAACATTTTGCATGCCTTAAGTTGTTTAAAATGTAGATAATAACCTGTTCAGAATTTTCTGTATTTACATTATTTCTCATCGTTGTTGCCAAATTGTACGACTTTTCGGCCGTTGTACGCTCAGGCCGTCTGCAGGTACTTGGAATTTCGAACCGAAGCATTTATCACAATCACTGTTGATATACTGCTAATCAAAATAAAATAACCCATAGATCAACCAATTAAATAACCCATAGAACAACCAGTTAAATAACCCATAGAAAATGAACTTCATTCCTTGTTTAAAGCCGCGATTGGAAGTCATGAGTTATTTCCCTCTAACCCTGGAAGATACTTGTTCACCACGGCTGTAGACTGGTATTGAACTCACAACTCTAAGAGTCAAGACAGGAACTAACCAACGTCTGTATCCACTGGGAATGTGTCCTTGAGAATTTGTTATATTAATTTACGTATCTTTGCAAATTGATTCATCGGTTCGTCGTTTTGATTAGCAGTATATCAACATCTATGGGTTATTTAATTGGTTATTCTATAGGTTATTTAATTGGTTATTTTATGGGTTATTCTGTTTTGATTAGCAGTATATCAACTTCTATGGGTTATTTAATCGGTTATTTTATGGGTTATTATTTGGTTATTCTATAGGTTATTTAGTTAGTTATTCTATGGGTTATTCTGTTTTGATTAGCAGTATATCAACTTCTATGGGTTATTTAATTGGTTATTTTATGGGTTATATAATTGGTTATTCTATGGGTTATTAATTGGGTATTCTATGGGTTATTCTATTTTGATTAGCAGTATATCAAATTCTATGGGTTATTTAATTGTTTATTTTATGGGTTATATAACTGGTTATTCTATGGGTTATTAATTGGGTATTCTATGGGTTATTCTGTTTTGATTAGCAGTATATCAAATTCTATGGGTTATTTAATTGGTTATTTTATGGGTTATATAACTGGTTATTCTATGGGTTATTAATTGGGTATTCTATGGGTTATTCTGTTTTGATTAGCAGTATATCAAATTCTATTGGTTATTTAATTGGTTATTTTATGGGTTATATAACTGGTTATTCTATGGGTTATTAATTGGGTATTCTATCGATTATTCTGTTTTGATTACCAGATTATCAAATTCTATGGGTTATTTAATTGGTTATTTTATGGGTTATATAACTGGTTATTCTATGGGTTATTAATTGGGTATTCTATGGGTTATTCTCTTTTGATTAGCAGTATATCAAATTCTATGGGTTATTTAATTGTTTATTTTATGGGTTATATAACTGGTTATTCTATGGGTTATTAATTGGGTATTCTATGGGTTATTCTGTTCTGATTAGCAGTATATCAACTTCTATGGGTTATTTAATTCGTTATTTTATAGGTTATTTAATTGGTTATTCTATTGGTTGTTCTATTTTGATTATATCAACATCTCTTGTTTATTTAATGCTGCAATCTAAAAAATTGTACGCAAGTTTATTTACTTTTTTTTAGATAATAATAATTTTAGAAGAACCAGCTAGAACAGAAACTCAGCTCTCTGATTTAAAATTCCTATCCATTATAGATTAAGCCACCAGCAAATCCAAGCTTAAAGGATCTGTAATTCACAAAAGGTCATCCATCTAGTCCCTAACCAGGCTTAACTTTGCTAAATTTAGGTGATCGTACGTGAACCGATGTTTAAACGTGATATGGCCGTAAGACGAAATTTAATTGTAGCAGAGTTCTGCTCTCTTCTAGTGTTTTTTCAGTTTCTATAATTTTTGTTTGCTTAACGCTGGGTACAGTGAAACTATTCTGTGGCTCCTTGATGTTTTGCGAGCATTTGTCATCGGAGGTCACAATTTAAACAACAAAATATACGCAGATATTACAGTGCTGTTTGCAAACACGGAAAGGAAACGATAAGACCGCCTACAAAGGATAACTGCTGAGACTGCAAGAAAACCGAATACATAGTCATCAGCAAAACGAGCAGCCCAAAATGTAAAATACAGGTGGGTTATACTAAAATCATACAGGTGCAAAAATTTAAATACATGGGGAGTGTGCTAACAGGTTCAAAGGCAAATTGGTATGGTGAAGGATGCATTCCAGAAGCTGAGTAAAGTATGAAGAGACAGGAAACTTTCACTGGAAACAAAGAAGAGAGTGGTAGATTGATTTGTGATGTGAGTTCTTCAATATGTCAGTGAATGACAATATCATCAAAGATGAAGGAAAAACTTGAAGTAGCTGAAATGTGGTTCTACAGAAGGATGCTGCGGTTATCATGGACCGAACATGTGAGCAATGATGAAGTTTTGGAAAGGATGGAAACAAAAAGGAAATTAATATTGAGCACCAGGAAGAGACAACTGAAGTTCCTGGGACATGCAATGAGGAAAGAGGGCTTGGAGAATCTGATACTAACAGGCCAGATAGAGATAGGGGAAAAAGAGAGACAGAAGAAAGCAGCGGATAACATATTTGAAGGGCTTGAGCAGGTGGATGACAGAACGGGTGTTGCGTGGTGTTACAGCAGAAAGTGTGTTAAGAGATACCAGGAACGTGGAGGGACATGATCGCCAACATCTTGAAAGGACAAGGCGGATAGAAGAAGAAGAAGGTAGCTGGGAGTCGATGGCTGCCATAATCAGCGCGTAAGTGAACTGTCGAAACGTTTACCGAATATTATGTAATTTATGTAACTCTTTGTATTCCTCCCCCGGGCTTTTCTATACTTATAAGCATCTTGGGTGTTTGGGAAACTGAGATTTACTCTTTCGCTCTGCATAAATGAACCCATTTCTCCGCGCATTCGTCGAAAGCCGAAAGTTTGCTGATACATTTGCTATTTTATTTTATTTTTTCTTTCTTTTACAATTCGTTTTCCCATGATGATAACAATTGCTATTTGCACTGATACTTGATGTTATCTATTTCATCTTCTGTGCTTTGAGACGTTGGCACACATGATAGCTGTACTAAATGGCTTCTTTTTCAATTTTCATTGAAAGTACCCTGTTCGATATTTAACAGTTTCCCAGAAGACATTTACACTTATCTATTTCCAATAGCCTTTCTTCCATCTAATTTCTCACTCTGCTTGCATATGGTCCTTTGTTCGTTGCTTATGAAGTCCCCATTGTCCATGCATTCATCCATCTATCTAGTTTCGCACAATTGCCGAATGCTGACATTTAACCCAGCGTGAAAAAATCAAGTAAGTACAAACATTTAAACATCCAAAAAAGTAACGTGCTCTGACAGAGGTCAGAAAATAGCAAATAGAAATTTGATGGCGCATTGGAATTGAAAGAAATGCCTTCCAAAAGCTGAAAAAATGTATTAAGAACCATCAAAATTTTGTTGTGAACAAAGAAAAGATTACTGAACTGTTAAATAACATCGATCCTCTCAAAGAGTAGTAAATGTTGGACAATCTCTTCAAAGATGAAGAAGAAACATTTTAGGCAAAAAGACTTTTGATTCAACAGGAAGATGCTGAGAATAGCCTGGACTGAATCTGTGGGGAACGATGAATTTTCCAAGAAAAAAATAAACAAAAAAGACATTCTATTTAACATCAGAAAGAGAAAATTTTAGGGAATATAATGAGGAAAGAAGACTTAGAGAATATGACCCTGACAGGATATATTAAAGGCAACATAGACTGGGGAAAACAGCGAATAAACTACCAAATATACTTTTGTAAATAGATGATACAGACGGGATTAGAAGAGACATCGTAAAGACAGAATTTACTTAGAGCTAGAAAGAAATTGTGGAGAGCCATGTTCGGCTACGTCCTGAATAGACATGACACATAGAAGAAAAAACAAGAAAAAAGATGCTTAACCATTACATTTATTTTTTTTTTTTGAGGGAAATTGATTTTTTTCTATATTCCTGGTCGCTTCAGTGACTATGCATCATCACAAATACTTATCCTTTGTAGATCTTTTTTGTTAATCGTATCGCCCCAAGAAAGGCATTATACTGCCACCGTTGTGCAGGGGGTTACATAGGACGAAAGTCATGAGGAGTGACAGAATACAGGGGGTATCAGAAAGTGGGTAACAGAGGCATGAGAATACTGAAGAAATGAGATGAGAACATGAGAGAGAGGATGCAAGTTAGTGAGATAGGAGATGACTATTGAATTTACATTTAAATTCTTGGAGATTGTAGCTGTCAGGGAAGCAAGTAAACGGAAGGGAATTCCACGGACGGGAAGTGCGGAAAAAGAAGCTGTTGGAGTAGAGTTTGCGTTTACATTTTATTGGTTTTACAGTAAAAGAGTGGGACCTAGTTTCTAATATTGTGGCTCGAATAAATTCATATATAGGGGGCACAAGGGGCCTAAGTTCGTCGGAGCAGAAGACATAAAAGTATTTGTAGAAGAGACACAGGCAAACCACACTGAACCGGTGAGAACGTGACAGTATCTACCATGTCCGGATCGATTACATTACAGATTCTCCGTTGGATTTTGTCAATGATCCCTAGGTGGATAGCAGAGGCACCCGACCAGATATTGCAGCAGTATTCAATGTACGTACGGATGGTAGATTTATATATGTGCAGGATGGTTTTAGAGAGAACCGACATTCTTGATTGTGATTGATGTGATTTAGATTGTACGATTGTCGGTAGCTGTTTTCCATTTAATTTTTTTCTTTAAATGATGACGAAATTTATATATATATATATATATATATATATATATACAAAACCTGCGACCGGTTATGAGAAGCAACGATATAACTTACGTATTTTCACAGCGGAGAGGGGGAGTGTGACACTGAAATGCGATGGTACATTGGAATAGCCAAATATGCTTTTCACAAGCTAAGTAGAATATTAAGGAATAGAAAAACGTTTAAGAGAAGCAAGGAAAAGAAGACTAAACTGTTACGGAATATCTGTCCTTCTGCATGACAGCGAATGCTGGACAACCTTCTTCAAGATCAAAATGAGTTATTAACACATTTGTTACTACAGAAGGATGCTGACCTAACATGATGGCAACGATGAAGTTTTTGAGAAAAATGAAACAAAACAGAAACTTATACATAACATCTGGAAAAGACAGTTGAGGTTTAAATGGAGCGTAATACGAAAAGTGGGCTTCGTAAATCTGTTACTCACATGAGAGATTGAAGACAAGAGGACTGGAAAACAACGCATAACAAGCTCAGTGAGCTAAACTAGATAATGGAATAGTATTTAGAACAAGCAGTATAGCCCGACGTTGCTCGGGTGTAATGAAAGCTTTAAATTTAATCCATGGTCCCAGAGCTCAGACTCAGTCTAAAGAATAATCGTGTAAAGTTTGGTGGGAATCGGATAAAAATTGTGAATTTGTATAAAAGATATACAGACAGATAAACAGACACACACACACAAACATCTTGCCTTTTACATATATATTATCGATTTTCTGCACTTTTGTAAGAACTGAGACATTGAAACTTCTGAATATCGTTTCTTATGTCTTTGTCTATGAGTGTATGAAATTTGATTAAAATCGGACCACTCCTTCTATAACCCGATTTTTTCGATTATTAATTTTCGATATTTATTGGGCGTATCTCGACACAAAACCTAGCTAAGAACACTCGAAGACGCTTATAGTACAACTGTGTAAATTTTCAAGAAAATCGGTTTAGCCGTTTCGGAGTCTATAGGTAACGGACAGACACACACACACACACACACACACACACACACACACACACACACACACACACACACACAGACTAAGTTCTATTTATAAATAAGTTTAGAATAAACCACAGAAATACAACATTTATTAAGAGCTACAAATGATAAAAAGTTGTGGAGAGACATGATAACAAAAGATCACACATTTTTAATCATTTCATCCCAAGTAAGGCAATAAAGCTACTAAGACGCAAGGTGTTACTGTTTGTGAAAGGATATGAGATCAATAAAAGAATAGAAAGTTAAAAAAACAGAAGATAACGATTGAGATTGTATTTACATTCTTAATGATCAAAGTTGACTGGAAAGCGAAAATCTGGAAGACAATTTCAAGTACGAGAAATGCGAGAGAAGAAATTGTTAGCATAAGACTTACAGTTACATCTATCCACTTCAACTCTAAAAATGATGAAAAATAGCTTCTACTCTACTCAGTTAAGTGCCATACGTGGTACACGCTTGGGAGATCATGTCTCGAAACAGACATGACTGACTGGGCAGAAGGTTATCCCGCAGTAGGTTGCCATTGCTTTCTGCGGTAGACTGATTGCCAGCCAAGGCTATATAACCCAATCTGTCCTGTTATTTGACTCATAGCTAGAGGGAGAAGAGATGTATTATATTATTACATAATTAGTTTATTACTTTATAACAATAGAAAACTGATCCCCCACTTTATGACCAGTAGAAGCCTTACTCATTATCCAACTATTATATTAATTCAGTCAGTTAAGTGCTGTATGTGATACATGCTTTGGGCGATCATGTCTCGAAAGAGACATGCCTGACTGGGCAGAAGATTATCCCGCAGTAGGTTGCCATTGATTTGTTCGGTATAGTAATTACCAGCCAAAGCTATATAACCCAATCTGTTCTGTTACTTGACGCATAGCTAGAGGGAGAAGAGATGTATTATATTATTACATAAGTATTATTGGGGGATCATTTTATTACTTTATAACAATAGAAAACTATCCCCCACATTATGACCAGTCGGAGCCTTAATCATGATTCCAACTATTATATTCAGTCAGTCAGTTATGTGCCATGCGAGATACTCGCTTTGGGCGATCATGTCTCTTTAGAGGCATGACTGACTGGGCAGAAGATTATCCCGCAGTAGGTTACCAGCCAAGGCTATAGTATCCAATCTGTCCTATTATTTAACCCATAACTGGAGGGAAGGAGATGAATTAATACCTTTCGCATGGGTATTTGCACGTAAGTGAATGCAACGAATTCCACTCTACTACTGCATTTAAATTCGTGCTGTCTGTGTAGCATAGAGGAAGTCTCGTCAGAACAATTACAATGAAAATATTCATAGAAAAGTTACAGCGATGAGACCGAAACCGAGATACTAGGTCAGGACCGATAATATTGAAGATTCTTTGTATTTTATCAGGAATTTCTAAATACTTCGCAAAAGAGTAATAATATTCAATGCATCAACCCATAAATCTGTCGGTTTCATCTCGCATTTTCAATTGTAGATAATTGAACAAACACGTGAGAAAACTAATTATGATACAAAGAAAAATAAAGAAAGCATTTCGATTAGTTATCGTGACTGAAAGTGAACTAACTGAAATAATATCCACTGTCATTTTTAGTAATTGTTGGTAAATAATAATTTTTGTCTATGCTCGTGTAAGACCTATATATATATATATATATATATATATATATATATATATATATATATCTTCACAAATTCTAATAGGAAACACGAAAATGTCGTTTGTAAATTAGTTGATTTAATTGTTTAAATTGAAACAACAAAGTATAGATTGCAAGATTTATTTTCTTTCGGAAATAATTTTGCAATACTATCTTACTAATTAGCCAATCAGGTTGTTGATAAGAACTTAAAGATCGAGCCGTTTGCCCGGATATCTTTAACGCATTTGACAGTGTGTGGCTCGCCCGCTTTCTGCACAAGTAACAGTGCTATGGTATATCTGGACGATTGTTTGACTTAAATCCTTCTTATCGAATCGTGTAATGAAGGTCATACTGAACGGGCATGCTTCCAGATCATATCATACTATAGCGGGTCTCTCTCAAGGCTCTATCGTAGGTCCTACGCATTTTCTGATTTTCTTCAACGATCTCCCTGATGTAATCAGATCCCAAGTAGGCATCTACGCTGAAGACACCAACATTTAATCCAGCCTCAGTAAAAAATCTGACGATGCTAACAAAAGAAACTTTGCTGCTGCTCACTAAAAGGATGTCTCCCTGGGAGCCATATACTGCGCCTCTTCGGTCTCACTCTCTCTCTCTCAGCTGAACTTACGTGGAACGACTACTTTGAATTAATATCTAGATCTACAGCTAAGAAGGTCGGATACCTTTGTCAAGACAGGAATATATATAATACTGTTTGATTATGAACAGAATATCTACTTAAATACGAGTATCGATCAAAAATATTGTTCAAACAAATCATTTCATATATATATATATATATATATATATATATATATATATATATATATATATATATATATATATATTCTTCATTTGTAAATGAAGAATAATCAAAAGTTCTACAATATAATTGTATTAAACACTTTTTAATACAACTATGTACTGGTTTAATTTTATTATGACCAAAAAATAAGTCATTAAATATATATATATATATATATATATATATATATATATATATATATATATTACGGAAATTAACGAAGATTAACAAAACTTGGTTATAAACAACTGACAATTTGAAACGATTTGTTTGAACATTATTTTTGATCGATAATCATATTTAAGTAGATATTCTGTTTTTAATTTTAGTATAAAATACTGTTTAATTAAAAACAGAATATCTACTTAAATATGAGTATCGATCAAAAATAATGCTCAAACAAATCATTTTATGTATATATTTTATGTATATATATATATGAAACAATTTTAATACAAATGAAAGTATCTAAATTATGAGTGCAACTATAACTTTGTGTTTCTGTTGAAAATTTTGTCATATATATATACGAGCTAAAAAGTCTGCCTTCTTCTACCGAACGCTTGTAGCCCAGACGTAGAATCGCCGACTGACGCCAATTGGGTTAGGTTTCAATCCTGGATAAAAAAGCAATCGGAGTCTAACCGTACTGATGAGCTGTGATACAGCGAAACAGATCTGTCCGCGGATGACTATATATAACCTAGTAAATGAACCACATTTCACTGCCTGATTATAGTGTATTGAACACCGAAAATTAATAGCTTTTGAGTTGTAATATGTTATTATGATTAGAATAATATCTATCTATTGATTGTTTAGTACTTAGTTTTTGGTTCTAATAGAGTGAGACCAGTACACATTTGTATTAAAAAGAGTTCTATACAATTATATTGTAGAACTTTTGAATATTTTTTCATTTTTAAACGAGTTATTTTGCTATCTTTGTTTCCACTATGAGTGGTTTCTTCAGGCGATTTTAACAAAACAGACAAATCAAAAACAACAATAGAAAACGAAACATTATCTGGTTCAACCCACCATTTAATTTAGAAGTAAAGACCAAAATAGGACATATATTTTAAAACTAATATATAAACACTTTTCAAAAGAATCAGAATTAAACAAAATTTTCAACAGAAACACAATCAAACTAAGTTATAGTTGCACTAATAATTTAGATAGTTTCATAAAAAAACAAAAACGCCAGAAACATAAATAGCATCGTACAAAACAAAACCACCAACAAAGAATGCAACTGCAGGGACAAAAATAAATGTCCACTTCAAGGTCTCTGCAACACAAAATAAATAATTTATAAGGAATAGGTAGATGACCCAGATGGCCCAAACAAAATATATTTGGGTTCAACCAAAGACAGTTTTAAGACCAGATGGTTCAACCACAGATCTACATTTAAAATAGAAAAATTAAACAATAAATATTGGCTAACCATGTCTGGAAATTGAAATCAAAATATGAAAAAGATCCACACATAACGTGGAGCATTGTAAAAACAGCCAAGCCTTACAATGGTGGACAAATATGTAGACTGTACCAAGAAGAATTATTAGAAATTATGACATACCCAAATAAAGACGAACTGTTAAATGAAAGAACAGAAATTATGCCAAAATGCATTCACACTAAGAAATGCCTATTAAGTTCATACAAACATAGATGAGAACGTCATAATTCGATTGAATTTAAACAATGCGCGTTCATAAATTCTCTGCCACGTGAACGTTCAAATAAAATACCATTACAAGTGCGTTCTAAAAAAAGAAAAACGGTAAAATGTAAAATCAGTTATTAAAAATCGCCTGAAGAAAGCACTCATGGTAGAAACCTGGGTAGCGAAATAACTCGTTTAAAAATGAAAATATATATATATATATATATATATATATATATATATATATATATATATTTCCAATAACGTACTCAAATGCCTGTAATCAGATAAGGGACCACAACTCCACTATTTTGCCACTGTCTTCGGCCATCCGCCACCGTAGGGATGGACTTATATTTTCAATTTAATTCTCTTTATTGTTAATAGCTTAAATGTTCTATGTTTACTGTGTTAATATTTACTCTTTGATAATGGCCTATGTGAGCCGAAATCTTAGACCCGATAAAAAATCAACAATTACTGTGATTTTTTGTTGTCTTTCACCGATATCACCATCAAGTATATCAGACGGTATGAACGGATCCTACACAAAATTAATAGACAGAACTTGTCTATATTATTCAATGAAACCTGCATTAATATATATATATATATATATATATATATATATATATATATATATATATATATATAGGTTGAGTCAAAATTATGTTCTCTTATGAATCCATAATGCACATTTGGGGTTTTCGACAAAATCCAAAGAAGAATTTGCAATGTTGTCAATCCTGACCTGGCTGCCCAACTTCAGTGTCTCTCTCACTGACTAGATATGGTGTCCCTCTGTTTCTTCTACAAATACTTTTGCAGATTTTTGCTCCAACGAGCATAGTTCCTGGGTACCCCACCTATACGAATTTACTCGAGTCACTCTACTAGCAACAAGGTCCCCCACTTTTATTGTGAAAACAATTAAGTGTAACCACAACTTCAACCTATAAGCTTCTTTTCTTGCACTTCCCGCCTGTGGAACTATCTTCTGTATTCTTATTTCCCTGATAACTACAACCTTCAAGAGTTTAAACGTAACGTCATCCGTCATCTTTTATCTCCTTGACTCCCATCCGTCTTCTCATTTTACACTTTTCTCTCAAGCAGCTCTCTTTACACCAATGTAGCCGTCCTTCTCTTACCCATTCTCCAACACCTACTGTGACCTGTTCTCTTTTCCCTTCAGTCAGTCAGTTAAGATGACGGAGTAGAATTTGTGATTAAAATTAACTGTTTTCACAGTAAATGGGTGGGACCGTGTTTCTAGTTAAGTCAGTCAGTAAAGTACCATACGTGATACACGCTGGGGGGTTCATATCTCAAAAGAGACATGACTGACTGGGCAGAAGATTATCCCGCAGTAGGTGGCCATTACTTTCTGCGGTAGAATAGTTGCCGACGAAGGCTATAGAACCCAATCTGTCCTGTTATTTAACCCATAACTGGAAGGAATATACGGATTAATACCTTTCCCATGGGTATTTGCGCATAAGTGAATGCAATGAGTTCGGTTAGAATTCAAACTCGACTCCAGGATTTCTCGTTCCGAGCCGAAATCCACTGCACCACAACGCACATAAGTAGCTAGAGCAAATATTTGCAGAGGGGGCACCACGTAGTTAAGCTCGTAGGAGCACAATCTGTGAAAGTGTTTGTCTCCTTGACTCCCATCCGTCTTCTCACTTTACACGTTGCTCTCACGCAGCAATGTACCCGTCCTTCTCTTACCCATTCTCCGACACCTACTGTCACCTGTTCTCTTCTCTCTCCACACTCCTATTATGTAACCCCCTGCGCACCAGTGGCAGTACTGCCTTGCTTGTGGTATGTCGGTTATAAAAAATTAGCTGTTAGTGGAAGAGGTGGATTGACATCTTAACAAACCCCGTAAATAATATGGACTGCTTCACTATTACGATAGGCAGGAATATACGTGTACATAGAATTGTGCTAACGGTGAGGAATATACAGGGTTATTCAATCGATGTCTTTTTATTTTTTAATCATTTTACCCCAAGCAAGGCATTCCACTGCCACTATTGCGCACGGGGTTACATAGGGGAAGGTGATGAGAGTGTGATTAGATATAGGAAATGTCAGAAGGAGGGTGACAGACGGGTAAGGATTTACATAGAAAAAGTGCTTGAGAAAATGGGTGCGAGTTAGTGTGCTAGGAGGTGTCTATTGACCATACATTTAAACTCCTGGAGATTGTAGCCGTCGGGGAAGCAAGTATGAGGAAGGGAATTCCACAGGCGGGAAGTGCGAGAAAAGAAGCCGTTGGAGTAGAAATTGCGGTGACATTTTATCGGTTTCACTGTAAAAGAGTGGGACCTAGTTGCTACTCTAACCTTAACGTACTTCATGTATATCATAGAAACAAAGACATGGCCATCTCTGGATTATTAATCCTGCTATGTTGATGTAAGCTATCCACTCCTCTCTAGGGATTGCTTTTATTGGGTTTGTTTTTATATACTTCGCTGCCATATATATTTTTAACAAATTTCCAGGTACATATGAGTCAACATCATATTTATTATAGATGATATCTCTTAAGGTTTGCCAGTGTATTCGTGCAACAATTTTCGTGTGTTCGTAGAAAATAGCTGGAGGATAACTAATCGACAATCGAGACAATAGTATCTGGGTGTGATAAATAGCTGATGCAATCACGGATCACGCGATATTTTGTTTTTTTTAATCATTTCACCTCGAAATCTTATCGATTCTTTCCCTGTTAGTAGTGGAGAATTCGCTCTAATGAAGGGTAGTTGTATACTGTTGTAGGTTAACGGAATTTGGCCTTGTTGTAGATAGCCCACTATAAGTCATAAAATGATTACAAATCAAGAAAGGCAATTTGAGTAGAAAAATAACATTTTATATATACACATATCAATTAATGTTTTTACAATTGAAGTAATACATGAAGTATAGGTCCAACTGAGGTTAAAATGTTTTAGGCAATAAGATGCTGAAAGAGAATTAATGCTTAGGAATTTGGGAGCGTTTAAGTAAGGAATGTCTTTGATGTATTCGCTCCTGAGGTCAGTAAGTCGTTTTTGAGGCAGGGAAGAAGGTAAGAGGTAAGGGAGGCGAGCGTAGTATGCCATTTAACTTCGTTCAAGGGTGATAATAATCACTCGCTCCTCTTCGAGAAGTATTAATCCGCCTCTTTTCTTCAGTTATGTGTTAAATAACAGGACAAATTGAGTTCTATAGCCTTGACTGGCAACCAGTCTACCAAAGAAATCAATGACAACCTACTGTGAGATAACCTTCTGCCCAGTCTCTTTCGAGATATGATCACCCAAAGCGTGTATCACGTATGGCTCTTAACTGACTGACTTCGTCTGAGCAATTTCCATTGAGCAGTGAGAAACTTAAGACTTTGTCTGTGAGATAGGATTTGTAGAGTGGAAAATAATAAGTCACCCACAAAATCACGGAAAAAGGTATTAATCCATCTCTTCTTCCTCTAGCAGGACAGAGTGGGTTCTATAGCCTTGGTTAGCGACCAGTCTACAGTAGTAGGCTATGGTAACCTACTACGGGAAAATCTGCGAAGTCAGTCATGTTCCGATCGAAGCGTGTATCACGTATAGCAATTAAATAATTAACTGACTGATTCCATTTTAGACCTAATCTGGCACTTGTAAAGTTGGAAGATAACAGGAGATTAGTAAAGATTATTTTGCAATTCCTGAAAGTCTTGAGTTAATAGATAAATGCCGTAAAATGTAACACAGAAATCGACAAAATTTTTTATCTGAAACTTCTGAGCTAACCCTTTACCTACCGTAAAATTGAATCTATCAAACAAAACCAGACAAATTCAATAGATAGTTTGTCTATATTTCTGGGATGAGGTATTGTAATTATTTACACTATTTACATTTTTAGGACTGTAGTCCTCATCTTTGTTGCCATATTCACCTTAAATATCATATATTTCTGGGATGAGGTATTGTAATTATTTACACTATTTACATTGTTAGGACTGTAGTCCTCATCTTTGTTGCCATATTCACCTTAAATATCTTATATATTTCTGGGATGAGGTATTGTAATTATTTACACTATTTACATTGTTAGGACTGTAGTCCTCATCTTTGTTGCCATATTCACCTTAAATATCTTATATATTTCTGGGATGAGGTATTGTAATTATTTACACTATTTACATTGTTAGGACTGTAGTCCTCATCTTTGTTGCCATATTCACCTTAAATATCTTATATATTTCTGAGATGAGGTATTGTAATTATTTACACTATTTACATTGTTTGGACTGTTGTCCTCATCTTTGTTGCCATATTCACCTTAAATATCTTATATATTTCTGAGATGAGGTATTGTAATTATTTACACTATTTACATTTTTAGGACTGTAGTCCTCATCTTTGTTGCCATATTCACCTTAAATATCTTATATATTTCTGAGATGAGGTATTGTAATTATTTACACTATTTACATTGTTAGGACTGTTGTCCTCACCTTGGTTGCCTTATTCACTTTAAATATCTTATGATATTTTTGAGACGAGGTATTGTAATTATTGACACGATTTACATTTTAGGACTGTTGTCATCATCTTTGTTGCAATATTCACCTTAAAAAAAACCCATAAGGCGAGTGGAGACGATGGAATCCCGGTGATAGTCCTTAAGAGGTGTGCTCCTGAACTTTCCACTGTCCTCTCTAAACTATTTAACTACTGCCTTTCTGCTTCCTGCTTTCCTGCATGCTGGAAGTTCTCCTCAGTCGTTTCTGTATTTAAGAATTGTGGTGAACCCTCAGACCCATCCAACTATCGCCCTATCAGTCTTCTACCGATATTCGGGAAAGTATTCGAGGCCATAATCAATGCTGAAATAGTCCAACCTCTTACCGCCCACAAACTCTTCTCTGACAGGCAATATGGCTTCTGCTTTGCCAGGTCCACGGCTGACTTGCTAACAACCGTAACGGAGTAAATGCTCCAGACCCTTAATGAGTCTGACGAGGCTCGCGCGGTTGCTCTTGACATCTCCAAGGCTTTTGACAGGGTTTGGCACTCTGGCCTCCTATGCAAGCTACGGGGTTACTGTATTACCGGTCGACTGCTTGACCTAATCCAATCTTTCTTAAATAACCGCAAAATGAAGGTCGTGTTGAACGGGCATACCTCTTCATCCTACTGCACGAACGCTGGTGTCCCACAGGGCTATCTCCTGGGCCCGACGCTCTTCTTTATTTTCATCAACGACCTCCCAGATGAGATCAGTTCCCAAGTAGGCATCTACACAGACGACACCACAATATACTCCCGCACCAGTAAGAAACCTATCGTGGCGGAGAGACATAATCTCGCTGCTGACCTTGAACGGGATGTACACTCTGTAGTGAATTGGGGCAAGAAGTGGCCTGTCAACTTCAATGCGTCTAAGACCAAGCTGTTGTCTGTCAACCATCACAGGCAAACTCACCTGCCTCCCATAAGCATGGACCAAGCGATTCTCCCTGAGAGCAACACACTACGCCTCCTCGGCCTTACCCTGTCCTCAGACCTCAAATGGAACCACTATGTTGATTCCATAGCTAATTCTACTGCTAAGAAGGTTGGGTCACTATGTCGATCCAGGATGTTTTTTCCGCCTGAATCCATCCTGCATATATACAAGTCAACCATCCGTCCGTGCATGGAGTACTGCTGCCATTTATGGTCAGGCGCCCCTGCCGTTCTCCTCAGTGTTCTCGACAGGCTCCAAAGGAGAGTCTGTAATGTGATAGGTACTGATCTGGCGGCCCGACTGCAGCCACTTCCCCACCGTCGAAATGTGGCCTCCCTTTGTCTGTTCTATAAATACTTTCATGGCTTCTGCTTGGACGAACTTAAGTCACTGGTGCCTCCTCAACAGGTGTTTACTCGTGCAAGCACACTGGCAACTGGGTCCCACCCATTCACAGTCAGGTTAGTCAAATGCAGACGACAATTCTACTCCTGCAGCTTCTTCTCTCGCACTTCCCGCCTGTGGAACTCGCTCCCATATTCTTGCTTTCCTGACGGCTACAACCTCCAGAAATTTAAAAGCAATGTCAATACTCATCTATTAACCACTGGACTCTAGCTTTCCCCCATCCCCGTATATCCTTCCCTTTCTCTCCACCTATGTATCTGTTATCGCACCTGCATTCTCAGCTTTCTATTGCTCCTTTCTAACTAGTTTGTACTCCTCACTCTTTTCTAATTAATCTTATTACATTTATGTAGCCCCCAGCTCATCAATGGCATTTCTGCCCTGCTCGGGGTGAAATGATTAAAATAAATATCTGTCTATATTTTTGAGATGAGGTATTGTAATTATTTACACTATTTACATTGTTAGGATTGTTGTCCTCATATTTGTTGCCATATTCCCCTTAAATATCTTATATATTTCTGAGATGAGGTGTTGTAATTATTCACCATACCTACTTCGTCCAGACTTATGTCGTCATTTCCGTTGCCATATTCACGACGCTTCGGTCTTTGTACCATCCGGCTGTTTTTGGTGACTGGAATTTCGAACTGAACCATATATTTCATACACCGGAGTAGATTGTTCTAGATCCATATACCATGGCTCTTCCTGATGTCTTACTATCAGTTCAATAGTTTCATTTAACAAACTAAAACATAGGTAGACGTAAATTCCGACTTCTAATGGAATCAGCCAACAAGAAAGAAAGTATCGTGTAAGGGTTCAAATATACACGGTAGAATTGAGTACTCATAAAAGATTTAATTCTATTTACTAACCGAAAGCAATAATTATTTTATAGTGATTTTTAATTTTTAATTTTTCTTTTTGTGTTAGGAATGCCAGTGTGCAGTCAAAATCATAGACCGCAATATCACAGACCTTTCTTCTTGCAGACGACATAGATGACCTAGCGGACGAAGAACTTCTGAGTCTGATGATGAACCCTGTTGAAACATCCTCGCATGGAGACTAACAAAATAAAACCATTACTAACAATGATAAGAATCCTTCATCGAAAATCGGTAATTAGGAACATAAAGTATTGAGACAGTTATTAGACGTGATTACAACGAAGTGGGCACAAATATAGAAATATAAATTGTCCTTGTCCCATTCTTTCAATAGTTTGCACGATCTTTACGCCCTGCCAATATCTCATAATTATCTGCTTTGATTGAGGGGAAATATGGGAAAAGAAGACACTTGGTTCCAGTGGGAAAAGGAATAAAAGAAAAGAAAAGGGAAGAAATAAATAAAGAAAAATCGAAAAAACTGGAATGAGTGAAGGAAGGAAGGAAGGAAGGAAGGAAGGAAGGACGGAAGGAAGGAAGGAAGGAAGGAAAAAATTAGAAGAAAGAAAGAGATAAAGAAAGAGTAGAAAGGAAGATAAGATGAAAGTGTTTACTATCGCTTGCCAGTACCTCATAAATGATTGCCTATTCAGTTTTGATCGCGTAGAAAGAGGGAAAAACTACCTGGTTGCAGTGAAAGATAAAAAGAAACAAAGTATTAATGTCTCCTGCCAATACGTCATAAATAATGAACTACTCTATTTTCATTTAAAAATAGAGAAAAAGAAACTAATTGTTTTTGTGAAAGAAAGAGCGAAAGAAAGAAAAGAAGCGTTAACGTCTTCTGACAGTACCTCATAAATAATAGACTGTTCCGTTTTTCATCGCGTGGAAAGAAGAAAAAAACACTACTTTGTTTCAGTAAAATAAATAAGGAAAGAAAGAAAGAAAGAAAAAAGAAAGAAAGAAAGAAAGAAATAAGTGTTAACGTCTTCCGCTAATACCTCACAAATAATGGACTATTCCGTTTAAATCACGTGGAAAGAAAAATGACACTATTGGTTTCAGTGCATAAATAAATTTAAGAAAGGAATATAGAAGCAGAGAGAGCGATGAAAAGATTAAGCTGGTAAGAACAGATACTACACTTTGATCTAAGCCAAGGGCGAAACCGAGTAAGTAGGTATTTAACCTACTCCCGCACTGGAGCGAGATGTGACAGAAGGTCTTTTTTTAACGTGGTGAGCCCGACTGCGAAGGAACAAAATTCCACAGTCGCCTCACCCGCCGGCTGACCCGGCCCCGGTGACGAGCACCCGGTCCATTCCTCTGCTGCAATTGGATGGCGCGGCCGCAGGACACTGTTCCCCAGAACCGGGCATTTACACAGTGTATTTTTTATCAGAAGCAACCCTGCCCTCGAGAACAGAGCAACAACCGAACCGCACTGTCTTCGAGGACAGAGCAACAACCGAACCGCACTGTCTTCGAGGACAGAGCAACAGCCGAACCGCACTGTCTTCGAGGACAGAGCAACAACCGAACCGCACTGTCTTCGAGGACAGAGCAACAACCGAACCGCACTGACTTCGAGGACAGAGCAACAACCGAACCGCACTGTCTTCGAGGACAGAGCAACAACCGAACCGCACTGTCTTCGAGGACAGAGCAACAACCGAACCGCACTGTCTTCGAGGACAGAGCAACAACCGAACCGCACTGTCTTCGAGGACAGAGCAACAACCGAACCGCACTGTCTTCGAGGACAGAGCAACAACCGAACCGCACTGTCTTCGAGGACAGAGCAACAACCGAACCGCACTGTCTTCGAGGACAGAGACGCAACTGACAGATGATTCGGATCCTCACTTAAACAAAGCGAAACCGAGTAATGCAAAAGCCAAAGAAATCTAATTACAAGGAATTAAAATAAAATAACTGTCTGCTGATTATTACTAAGATAAACTTTTGTAACACAGGTATTTAGCATTGAAATAAATAAATAAATAAATAAAGGATTTTGTAAGTGTTGAAAATCTCTCGTAAAAACTTCATAAATAATGGACTATTCCATTTTGGTTGCAGAGGAGAGAATACTTAGTTTCAGTGGGAAAATGAGGAAAAGAAAGAAAAAAAAGAAAGAGAGTAAAAAATAAAGAAAGGAGAGAAGAGGATCGTTTCAGTGAAATAAAAACGTTGTCAATTTCAAATCTTTCATTTGTACCCACTTCTTAAAATAACGAGAATCATTATATTTTTTATTGCAATAGTTTGTTAAAGTTGTTAATATTTAACGATACGATAGGGGAACTTCGACGGATATTTTATTGTCATAGCACTCGCCATGAGCTTATTCAATCATTAAGTTAAGAATTAAGATTTATCAGAAAATTAAGATAAAAAAACATTGGAATTTTGACAGGCCTTTCTGGTAGAAATAGGTTTAAGAGTGACACAAGCCGTAGCAGCTGTCGCAAAACTATTAGGAAAGATAAAAACGTCAAAGATCAGATTGTTTCAAAATTAGTTCTTCATCATATTCCTCCACATATGAATATTGGTAATTAATGGCGGACTTACAGCTAAGAAACTAAGCATCAGAAATGACCAGTTGTGGACTGGACAACGCGGTTACCATTTGTTGTAGCTCGAACGTCGTGGTAGTAATTTGAAAGTGGAGTCACCATTATAAAGTAGACTGGTATTCCAATCCACTACATTTATTATAAAAATAACTCAAAGCACAATGTAACAAGTATAATAACAATGTATTAAACATAGTTACAGGATTGATTAATTTGTGCATGCAAAATATAGTGGAGGAAGTTCTCTCTGGGATTTTGAAGAAAGTGTTTCAATGTTCATACTGGAAAAGTTCCTGAAAAAGGAAATATGATGTTTGTACTAATTAGTAGTTGAATATAATTATACATGTAGTGAAGTATGCTTATAAGAGAGGGAGAAATATTTTTGACATCTATTGAACAGGTGAAGAGGCTCATCCCTTGTTTCCTGTTTAGGATGCGGTTTCCTGTTTTTCTCTTTTCTAATCTTCTCACTCTTATGTAGCCCCCTGCACATCAGTGGCGTTACCGCCTTGCTTGGGGTGATATGATTAAAAAAAAAAAAAAAAAAAAAAACTAATTGCTGAACGCAATCAGCGCAATATGTGAGTTGGAAAGAAACTATCGGCATTCGGATGGTTACCTCCGAAAAGCAGGATCCAACTGGCCTAAGCATGTGTGAACATCAGCTTATATATTTCTGAATAAAGCGCGGGAAAAAAAGAGGTTTCACGTGCGGTACTAATGTAAGAGTATGTATGTGCATGTGCGTACATGGCAATATGTATATAAGTATGTACATGCATGTGGAAGTGATTCTACAACCACACTTGGAATCACTTATGGAGGCCGTAACATAAATCACGCGGTGCAAGAAAACATCAGACAAGAAGCACGACTATTGGAAGAACTCATAATCAACGTGACGAATTAAATTCGTTTATAACTAGAACTAGCAATATAGCCCGGCGTTGCTCGGGTGTAATGTGTAATGAAAGCTTTATAACTAATCCATAGTCCTGGAGCTCAGAATCTTTGGACGTTGACACAAAAGACTAAAAAGCAACAGGTGTTTCCAGTTAAAGGGAAACCGTAGAGAGAAAGAAAAATGAATGGATGTAAGTCAAATTTTTATTTCCTGCTATCGATATCAAATAATTTTTTCGTCGAAAAATAAATTTTGAAGGCTAAATAAGTCCTCTGAGTAAATGCTATCATGCCTGAGACTAAGAACTACAATTATTCCTACTTAGAGCCAAACCCGAAGCAAAAACTAAAATAAAAGGGCTGAAAGAATACAGACATAGAGGCAGATAAACAGACACACACACATCTTGCCTTTTATACATATATATATATTATCGATTTTCTACACTATTGTAAGAATTGCAACCGTGAAACTTCTGAATATCGTTTATTATGTCTTTGCCTATAAGTGTATCAAATTTGATTAAAATCGGACCACTCCTATAACCCGATTTTTTCGATTATCGATTTCCGATATTTATCAGCGGTACCTCGACACAAAACCTAGCTAAGAACACTCGCAGACGCTTATAGTACAACTATATACATTTTAAGGAAAATCAGTTCAGCCGTATCGGAGTCTATGGTTAACGGACACACACACACACACACACACACACACACACACACACACACACACACACACACACGCACACATACGTACACACAGACAAAGTTCCATTTATAAATAAGTTTAGATAGTATTCTCCAGAATAAATAAAGGAAAACATATTGCTATTTATACTGCTGAAGACGCCATGGACAGAGCACGGGAGCAACGACGAGTTGGTGGAGAGAATGCAAACCAGAAGAAAACTTATATTTAGCACCAGGAAAAGGGAGCTGAGGTTTCTAGACCACGTAATTAGGAAGGAGGGCTTAGATAATCTAACACTCACAGGGTAGATAGCGCAAAAGACAGACAGGGAAAAACAACGCGAGACATATTTGATCGGTTCGAAAAAATGAATGGCGGAGCGAGATTTGGTCATTATCAGTCAGTTGAGTGCCAAACGTAATATACGCTTGACCGACCATGTCTCAAAATAGACATAACTGATCGAAAAGAAAATTTTCCCGCAGTAGGTTGCCAATACATTCTGCGCTAAACTGGTTGTCAACCAAGGTTACAGAACCGAATCTCTCCTGCTATTTAACCCATAGCTGGGGAGAAGAGATATATTAATAACTTTTCCAAGGGTATTTGCTCGTAAATGAATACAACGAATTCAACTGGAATTTGAACTGAGCTCTTCGATTTCTCGTTCTGAGCCGATATTTACTTCACCAAAACACACATGTGACAGGGGCAAGTGGAATTTCATGATCGCCTACATCCTGAAGGGACTCAGCACATAAAGAAGAAGAAGAAGAAGAAGAAGAAGAAGATAATTAATCTTAATAAAAACGTAGATGCCATTATGTAAGGTTTCAAATATTCAAAGCATTAGAGGGTATATTCATAAATTTAATTTTCTTACCAAAAGAACACCTGATTATTCCGCTATACTTATACATTTTAAATGGAAGCTTTAATAATTATGGCATTTCAAATATCAATGTTAGCAGAGAAAACGTTCATAAAAAAAAATTGAATTTTACTTCTCGCAAAAAGAAAGTAGACTTTTATTGTAAACTGTAGTGGCAACTCTAATAAAAGTAAAAAAATGCCATTATGTAAGGGCTTAAATATATTTTTTTTCTTTTTCAGTGGATGTGTTAATAACCTCAATTTTACTTGGCCAAGTATACGTAACTAGTTTTATATTACAAATTGACAATTTTAATAAAAACTTTTACAAGCCTCTAAATATACACTGAAACATTCAATGCGGTAATATATTGAATTTTACTTACATAAATATCATAAGTAGTTTTATATAGCGATTACTAATAACGAGGCACGACATTACATTCGGATGTACGCCGTGGTGCAATATGAGAAATCAGAGAACCGAGTTCGATTTTCAGTTGAATTCGTCCCATTCACTTATGGGCAAATACGCTTGGATAAGAAATTAATCCATCAATTCTCCCTCTGCTATAGGGTAAATAGCAGGACAGATTGTGTTCGACAGATTTGGGTGGCCATAAGTCTACCGCAGTAAGAAATGGCAACCTACTGTGGGAAAGTTTTATCCCCCTTCAGTCATGGATCAAAATAGGCATAATCGTTCAGTATCATGTACTGAACTTAACTAACTTATTAGTTATCTAACGTTGTAGTACGGATGTTAAAAAAATATTTATCAAAATAGTCAGTATTTTCATATAGCCATTTTTAATTGTAGCTCTAACAAAAACGCAAGGTTTTATATATCCATGTGTTGTGTATCACGGGGATGGGGTCCGCACAAATAAATGAACAACGACCAGTAACTGAGATAGAAAATAAGTGTATTAATGCAAGGATACACTCTTGAATGAAGATTTGTAGCCCAGGTGTTGTGGATCCCGGGAATGGAGTCCGCACAATTAAATGAACAACGATCAGTAATTGAGATAGAAAATAAGTGTATTAACGCAAGGATACACTCTTGAATGAAGATTTGTAGTCTAGAAATACGGGTTAGTAAAAAGTATATGTACAAGTCTCTAGAAGCGAAGCCGTAGTATATTGAGTATGTCCGCGTCGGAAGCTAGCTGACGGGTACGGCGTAATAATCACGATGAGTGGAGCATAGAGCTACTATGAACTAATTTGTACTGACTGCTAATCTCTCTCTGGACTCTCGTATTCTCCGGTTAACTCTCTGTGAAAACGCGGCATTCTGTATTTATTTGCCTTCCCACTAAAGCAAAATGTGGCACAAGGATTTTTTGCGTGGGACCTCCGGGACATATAGCCCAGCCAAAAATAGCTGTCTAATTTTTCCCAGTCGTGACTCTAACCCTCGGCGGAGCCACGAATGGGTTAATGCTCTCCGCCCGAAGGCAGAGAGCTGAAAGTGTCAATAGAATTACCTCGAGAAAACGCGGCATTCTCCAGTCTCGCTTCTATTGCAGTAGTATAAGTATACTCTCGATAAGTGCATCTTTATGAAATGGGAGAACCCGACATCACCAAGGTAGCAGCGAATTATTTATTTTTTTATTTTTTATATCATCTTAAGCAATGCAACAGAGCCACTAGGACGTATAAAATATTACTGAGTCGAAAAGGATATAAGAATAAATATTATTAAAGAGTGTTAACAATAAAAGGTCTGAAATTAAAAAGACAGAAGGTAACGATTGATATTATATTATTAAAGATTAAACTTTAAAATAGCAAAAAGCCACAAGAGAGTTCCATAAAGTTCTATATGTGGGAGAAAAGAAAACTGTTAGCATTGAACTTACGCCTTTGCGCAAATTAATTGAAAAAACTAATAATAGTTTCCTAGGATCTTTCAAATTTTCTCTGATCACGTATACGTCGTTTCATGACGTTGTTTTTTTTATTTTTCTTCTGATCGCATTTTTCTTTACGTTTTGGACTGATGTAACCAGTTTGTTTCTTCGCCTTGTTGACGAGACTAACAGTTGAAAGACTGACACCAACAATATCCGCAATCCCTTTGTAAGGTTTGCCAGTGTATTCGTGCTGCGTTACAATTTTCTTACGCTTTTTGGCAGTAACGTCCACTGAAGACAATGACCGTAAGATAACTAATCAAATCAAGACAATAGTGTCTGGATGTTACAAAAATCTGAGGCAATCACAAATGATGCAATATTTTCAAGGCCAATGAAATTTCATCATACTTATAATAATATGCGAAGAAGAAAACATAATTAAGGAGAGAGAAGAATAAAAGATCAAGAATTAAGAAAAAATTATGAATCGATTTTAATTGCATCTAACTTTTGAAGATTAAAGTTGACTGGGAAGCAAGAAGCCGGAAGAGAGTTCCACAAGTGATAGAAGAAACAGTTAGCATAGGACTTATAATAATCAATTTTAGACTCGAAACACGTGTAGAGTCATGGACAATTAATGTTTCATAACATGCATAATTACAAAAACAATAAAGATACACTTTAAAGAAAACGTTCACGGCTTTTCACACTTTTTATTCTATACTAATTTCTCTCGTTGGAACAACCCTATTTCTTTATTCGATATATATATTCGATATATATAAGAAAACATAAGGAGAGAAAACAATAAAAGAACAATAATTAAGTAGACAGTAGATAACGATTGATATTGAATTTTAATTTTTGAAGATCAAAGGTGAGTTGAAAGGAAAATGCCGGAAGAGAGACTCACAAGTGACAGAAAAATTATTAACATAGGAAGAAGAAAACATAATTAACTAAGAATAATTATAAATTAACTTGTATTTTGCAGAGAAAATATAACGACTGACATTGGATTTAAATCATTGAAGATCAGATTTGAAACTAAGGAGCCGGAGGAGAGTTCCACAAGTGAGAGAAGAAACTGTTAGCATAGGACTTATAATAATATGAGAAGAAGAAAACATAATTAAGGAGAGAGAAATATAAAAGAACAAGAAATAAGAAGACGATATATACCGATTGACATTGCATTTTTTTTTTTTTTTTTAATCATTTCACCCCGAGCAAGGCAGAAACGCCACTGATGTGCAGGGGGTTACATAAATGTAGAAAGATTAATTAGAAAAGAGTGAGGAGTACAAGCTAGTTAGAAAGGAACAACAGAAAGCTGAGAAAGCAGGTGCAATGACAGATACATGGGCGGAGAGAAAGTGAAGATTATACAGGGGAGGGGAGAGAGCTAGAGTCCAGTGGTTAGTAGGTGAGTATTAACTTTCCTTTTAAATTTCTGGAGGTCGTAGCCGTCAGGAAAGCAAGAATACGGGAGTGAGTTCCACAGGCGGGAAGTGCGAGAGAGGAAGCTGCAGGAGTTTTGCTAGCAAGAAGCCGAAAGAGAATTCCACTAGCGAAAGAAAAAACTGTTAGCAGAGGACTTGTAATATTATAAGAACGAGAAAATATAATTAAGGAGAGATAAAACCATAAAAGTACAGGAATTTAGAAAACAGTAAATAATGATTGGCACTGCCTTTATATATTTGAAGATCAAAGTTGAGTGGAAAGCAAGAATTCAGGAGAGAGTTCCACAAGTGAGAGAAGAAACTATTAGCATAGAACTTATAATAATACGAGAAGAAGAAAACATAATTAAGGTGAGAGAACAATAAAAGAATAAGAATTAAGAAGAAAGAGGATAACAATTGACATTACGTTTAAATTTTCAAAGATCAACCTGAAGCCGAATGAGAATTCCATAAGCAAGAAAATAAACTGTTAGCAAAGGTTTTATAATAATTCGAGAAGAAGAAAACATAATTAAGGGGAGAGAACAATAAAAGAACAGGAATTAAGAAGACCCAAAATAACAATTGACATTGCCTTTAAACATTTGAAGATCAAAGTTGAGTGATAAGCAAAAATTCAGAAGAGAGTTCCACAAGCGAAAGAAGAAACTATTAGCATAGGACTTATAATAATATTAGAACGAAAAAACATAATTAAGGAGAGATAAAACCATAAACGTACAGGAATTAAGAAAACAGTATATAACGATTGACATTGCATTTAAACTTTTGAAGATTAATGATAAGTGGAAAGAAGAAATCGTAAGACGAGAAAGACTTTAAAAAAATAAACTCTTAGCATAGAACTCACGTTTTTTGAGAAATAGGATTTTGTTTGCCAAAATAGATAATCAGTAGTTTCATATGACAATTAATACGTCTAACTCTGACAATAAAGATTGTACTATGGGAAGTTTCAAATATATATGGTAGTCTTTTTTTTTAATCGTGTCACCCCAAGCAAGGCATTCCACTGCCACTATAGCACAGGGGGTTACATAGAGGGATTGGGTATAGGAAATATCAGAAGGAGGGTGATAGACGACTTAGGATGTACATAAGGAGAGAGTTGGAGAGAGTGGGTGTGAGTTAGTGTGTTAGGAGGTGTCTATTGACCTTACATTTAAACTCCTGGAGGTTGTAGGGTTAGTCGGGAAAGCAAGCATGCGGTAGGGAATTCCAGAGGCGGGAGGTGCGAGGAAATAAGCTGTTGGAGTAGAAATTCCGGTTACATTTCATCGATTTCACTGTAAAAGGGTGGGACCTGGTTGCCAATCTAGTATCTCGTGCAAATTCTCATCTAGGGGGCACCAGTGATTTAAGTTCGTCAAAGCAGAAGCCATGAAAGTATTTATAGAAGAGGCACAGGGAAGCCACGTCACGCCGGTGAGAGAGATACTGCAGGCGGTCAGCCAAGTCGGTATCAATCACATTTCTGAATCGGATTAATATTTTCCATGGCCTTGGGACATTAATATTAGTTAGTACTTTTCTATTCTGGTAACATAAACGAGAAGGCAGCCTTACACCGAAACAAATTGTTGTTTTCTGCGCTATCTGTCGAAATAAAATGTATTCATTGTATCCTAAATTACAAATATGGCACAAGTCCAAAAGTGGGGATGCGGGTACCCTGGTCAAAATTTTAACATATCTCCTCTCAATTATTGATCTACGTGTACAGATAATGTTCCTTCCATTATAGCATCACATAAAATACCTCATTTATTCAGTGTATTTCTTAGCTAAAAATCAATATCTAACATATATATGTTAGTTAGAAGGCTAAAAATACTAATCGCTAACGATAGTCCCACAGCACTATTGGTGTCAGCTCATACCTTTCTAAAGACATCCAGCAACGCGTCAATGAAAACGCTTAGAGAATGATCAGTCTTGGCAAAAGTCAACTTAACTGAAAAGACTGAGCAATGACCAGATCTACCGACCCTGACAAAATAGGTCGGTGTGTTAAGTTACATCCTGAGTTCTTGAAAAATTACTTTTTTAGAGAAAGCTGACAATAGAATGATGACTTGTACTCCATAAGAGCGAAGAGACATTGAGAAGATCAAAGAGGAACAATAGACCGCCTAGTCGCGACTCAAAATGGAAGACGCCTCTGTCAGTGTTAGCCGTGATATTACATAAATGAAGGACCGGTAACATCCGTGAGAAGTTTTATATAGTATTTTTATACACTACCGGCCATAATTATTAGGCCATCCCAGTGTTTTAAAAAAGGATGTATTTCATACTATTTTTTAGTATTTATTGCCAAGTGAACAATTGTAAATGAAACAGAATGGTTCTTTTGTTAATATTACACAATAAAACGTCGATCAAATGAATTCATAAATATGTAATAATTAATATATTTTGCGGTTTCATAAATAGAAGAATGAAGCAAATTTATGTTGATTCGGCCGAGTTCATCTTTGTTTTCTTGCCTTATAAAATTTTGCAAATTAATACCAAAAAAAATTATATTTTCATTTGGCAATAAATACTAAAATAGTATGAAATACATTTCTTTAAACAAAGGTAGGATGCCTAATAATTATGGCTGGTAGTGTCGAACTGCATACATGCATAGGAGTATCGCCTTTATTAAAATCTCATTCTTATTTGGATGCAACAAATCAACCATCTTGACAGTATAAGCTTGAGTTTGCGCCTCCTCTACATCTAGCTGAACGTGGACAGCGTAGGATTGTTCTTATAATTTGAATGTAACAAGTTATAGGAAAGAATAATAGAAACAATATAAAAGTTTTAATTAAATCAGAACTCGAATTCAAATAAACCAAAACATTTGTTCAAATATTATTTCAGATAAATAAACCAGCCATATTAAACTCTCTTAGTATGTTTTATGGTCGGCGTCTACTTTTAGCTTAGAAATTCATAGGGAAACCAAGTGCTTTGTTGAAAGCAATCTATATACCACGCAGTCGGCTGGATATAAAAATATAAAGGATAGATATAAAAAAAAAAAACTCATGGTTTTAATTGTTAACTCAAAAGAAAAATATTTTTGTTTGAGTCGATCATCATCTAAAAAAACCCGGAAAAGCAACAAAAAATGTTTCACTTGGATAGTTTCAAAACAAATGGATCCTGATAATTTTCTAGAATTTTTAATTAAGTTAGAACTCGAATTCAAACTTCCAACAACATTCGAGATAAAACGTTATTATTTGAACTTAGAACTATAGGTTATGTGGTTTTGCTACCTACATTATTAAAAAAAAGACTGTTTAATCGATAAATATTAGTAAAATGTTAAAGGTCAGTTTTACACCTTAAAATGGAGTACGCAATTTACATTACTATATTTTTTTAAAAATTCTTTAATTCTAAATTTTATTATGAATGCTTATACAACCACACACAAAAAGATATTCATCAACGTGCATTCAAAAAATATCCGACTTTAGTTTTTCCAGTCAAAATTATTCCATTTAGACAAACAAGATCTCCTACGGAAGGTAGCAGAAGAAAGTAACAAGAAAGGACTAGAAAGAAACTGCACGAAAACCGCATGCATAGTCATCAGTTAAAAGGGCAGCCCAAAATGCCAAATACAGGTCGGGGATACCAGAGTCAAGCAGGTACAAAAATTTAAATACCTAGGAAGCGTTATAACAGAAGACGGAAAGTGCGACACAGAGATCCTAAGGCGAATTGGCATGGCGAAGGAAGCATTCCAGAAGTTGAGTAAAGTATTAAGAAACAGGACAGTTTTGCTAGAAACTAGGAAGAGAGTACTGGTTTGCTACGTGCTGTCCATCCTTCAATATGGCAGTGAAGGCTGGACAATACCATCAAAGATGAAGGAAAAACTTGAAGCAACTGAAATGTGGTTCTACAGAAGGATGCTGTGAATATCATGGATTAAACATGTGAGCAATGACGAGGTCCTGAAAATGATGGAAACAAAAAGGAAATTAATACTGAGCATCAGGAAGAGACAACTAAAGTTCCTGGGACACGCAATGAGGAAGAAGAGCTTGGAGAATTTGATACTAACAGGCCAGTTAGAGGGAAAAAGAGACAGAGGAAAGCAACGGATAACATATTTGAAGGACCTAATCAGGTGGATGACGGAACGAGGATTGCATGGTGTAACAGGAGAAGGCGTGCTCAGAGCCACCAGGGATAGGGAAAAGTAGAAGGCAATGATCGCTTACACCCTGAAGGGACAAGGCACATAGAAGAGGAGGACTTTGGATTGGAGATAATGCCACCCTCTCAGCACATGCGTGAACAGTTTCGAGTTGATAGACAAAGTCAGTTCTCGGCTGTTACGCTTACAGTAAAGGTATGTTTTTGTTTTTACTCAAGATGACTGAACACATCCAGCAGAGATATTGCATCATGTCTTGCAATATTTTAGTGATCCTCAAGACCCAAACATCCAGAAGATTCAGAAGGCCATGAGACCATGAGTAGAACTGATCAAGGAGTCGTACAACAGCCTCAAATATGAACTCACATCAGTGGAGTGCGAGGCACGCTCAGGTCATCAAGTTACACTGTCTCCGTCTGCTGTAGATTGTGGACTAAGATGAGTAAATCATCTCTCACAGGTTTCTATCCTGTGTGGCGATGTTGAGAGTAGCCAGGCTTTAGCCTGGACCACTAATAGACGTCATCACGTTACCTCTTTTGGAGTCTAAATCTATTGCTTCTTCTTTCCAGACAGGGTTTTAATAGGCCTGATTGAGAACGTTTGATGTGATTATAAAGTTACAGGAATGTGCCGTGTGGTGCAGTGGATATCGGCTGGGAACGAGAAATCGGGTTGCCACGTTCGAATTCCAGTTGAATTCCTTGCATTCACTTACGCGCAAATACCTTTGGGAAAGGTATTAATCCGTTTCTTCCCTCCAATTATGAGTTAAATAACAGGACAGATTGGGTTTAATAACCTTGTCTGGTCATTACTCTACCGCAGAAATCAATGGCAACCTACTGCAGAATAATCTACTGTCCAGTCAGTCATGTCTCTTTCGAGATATGATCCCCCAAGCGTGTATCACGTATGGCATTTAACTGACTGACTGTATATAATAGTTGGAAACATTATTAAGGCATCTACTGGGCATAAAATAGGGGATCCGATTTATATTATTCTGAAGTAATAAACTGATCCCTTACTAATTACTACTTCATAATATCATACATCTCTACCCCCTCTAGCTATGAATCTAATAATAGGTCAGATTGGGTTCTATAGCCTTGGCTGGAAACTACTCTACCGCAGAAAGCAATGGCAAACTCCTGCGGAATAATCTTCTGCCCAGTCATCTATGTTTCTTTCGAGACATGATCGTCCAAGCGTGTATCACGTATGGCACTTAACTGACTGATAGAGTTTCAGGGTTTTGTTTTGTATAATGGTCATAATTAGGCTCAGACCTGTAGTTTTTTTCAGAAAATCTGTAATTTTGATTTGAACTATCAGCCTATAGTTAGTCATGAATCTTATAACGTGATTTTGTAATGTTTGAATATTTCTGCATAACTTTGAAGTCCAATTATCACATTCTGGTCTGTGCAGAAGAACAGGAAATACGAAAGTATTCTAAACTCGTCTTGGGTTCTCTTTTAGATGTCGAAGGTTCTTTATCCCTTTTAAAGGCTGCCCAACCTAGTCCTATTCTTCTCAGGAAGGTTATTCAAAAACCGAAAGAGATTAACCAATGGAGAAGGTTTGACGAATAGTCTATAGAAGGTCGCAGTGCAACAAACCAAGAAATGTTTCTTTTTAAAATCATCTCACCCCAAGCAAGGCATTCTACTGCCTCTGTTGCGCAGGGGATTTCATCGGCGAAAGTGATGAGAAAGAGGGGTTATTTATAGGAAATGTCAGGAAGAGGGTAATAGACGGATGTAATAGGTGTAATGAGGGTGGAGTAGATGAAAAAAGATCTTGATAGAATAGATGCGAGTTAGTGAGATATGAAAATGTCAATTGACCTTACAGTTAAATTCCTGGAGATTGTAGCTGTCGGAGAAGCAAGTATATGGAAGGGAATTTTACAAGCGGGAACTGCGTGAAAAAAAGCTGTTAGAGTAGAAATTACGGTTATATTTCATCGGTTTTACTGTAGAAAGGTGGGACCTAGTTGCTAATCTAGTAGCTCGTGTAACTTCATACCTAAGAGGCACCAGTGATCTAAGTTCATTAAAGCAGAAGCCGTGAAAGTATTTATAGAAGAGGCACAGGGAAGCCACTTCACGCCGGTGTGATAACGACTTCAGACGAGGTGAATAGCAGAGGCACCCAACCAGATATAGCAGCAGTATTCAATACACGGGCGGATGGTAGATTTATATATGTGCAGGATAGACTCAGACAGGAAAAACTTCCTGGCCCTGCACAGTGAATCGACAATATTAGCGGCGGATTTAGCAATGGATTCGGTGTAGTCATTCCACTTGAGGGTCGCTGAGAGTGTGAGGCCAAGGAGGCGTAGTGTTTTACTTTCAGGGAAGCAAGCCAGTTTCATGCTAAGGGAAGGTAGGAGCGATGGTTAATAGAGAGCAGCTTCGTTTTAGAAGCATTAAAATTTACTAGCTATTTCATATCCCAGTCCACCACAGATTGAAGGTCCTTCTCGAGCTCGGCAGCGAGGCTCGCTTTGTCAACCTCAGCAGATTTTTGATCAAGGCATGCCTACTTGGAATTTTATTACGTCGGGAAGATCGTTAATGTAACTCAGAAAAAACGTGGGACTTAGAATAGAGGGACAGCCGCGTTCGTCACGAAGTAGGAATAAGTGGGAGAGATACCAAGAGGATAAATGCTGAGAATGACAAGGGAGAGGGGAAAGTGTAGGTCCATGATCGCCTGCGTCCTGAAAAGACACGACACATAAAGATGATTGCAAGATAGTTTACCTTAATTTGTATGATATATCTGTTAAAATTATATGTCAATGTTTTCATTTTTTGGCTCATTTAGACGACAATTCCACCTTCGCACACAGCAGACATTGTTGATGATTGCAAGCGGCATTTGTTGAAACTTGATTATTTTTAAGGCAACAACTTAACCCCGAAATGATTTAAATATATATATTGTTGTGGATTCCGCCTGAGGAACCGCACAAATTATGAACTACAAACCAGATATTTGAGATAGAAAAATAAGTATACTAAACGTAAAGATCCAAATTGAACGCAGGTTAGTAATCCAGGAATACGATTAGTAAGGAAATATATATGTACAAGTCTTTGATGTGAAGCCGTACTAGAATTAGTATGTCCTCGTCGGAGCTGACGAGTGGAGCTCGGAGCTACTATGATTACCGATGTTGTATTTTCCGAGGAACTTCGTTATTTATCGGTATCTTACGGTAACCTACGGATCTTTCCTGTAACTTCCTATGGCAGGAGTATATATATACGCAAGTCGAGTCCATTATCATAGAAAAAAGGGGAGATCCCACAAGATATATAATTTGTCAAAGATATATATCCTGAAATTTTCATTTGGTGTAGGTGTCTTATAATGCCATTTTTTAACCTGTCGGATTTGGATTTAATTAAAACCTTTAAGCCGGCTTATATTTCTGATTGCAGAGTCTAAAATGTTATTTATAAAATTTTCATTCTAATAATTTTAATAAGATATATAATTCTTGATATATAATTACGTTTTTCATTGATTTTATGTTGCTTTGGAAGAGCCTGGTGTGAAAATATATTAAGTCACAATGTTTCATTTAATATGTTGACAGTGTCAGTGTTGTAGATAGCGATTAAGGTATACAAATGTGGGTAACTATAAACGTAGACAGGTTTAAAGTCAAGCAAATATAAGTAAAAGTCGTAAGATGTGAGTTGTAAAGACCAACGGCAAAAGTTTTGTCATGTCATTAGCACAAATGATGAACTGAGACCCCTTGAGCTAAATCGTTACACTGATAAATTGATTGGATCGATGGTTACGTGCATCTGGATTAAAGTCTGAAACTGAAGGATTTATACTTGCAGCACAAGACCAAAGTCTTTTCACGAGAAACTTTCAGGCAAATATTATGCATAATAATATGAATCCAAAATGCAGGTTTTGTGATAAACACCAAGAAACAATAGACCACCTAATCTCAGGCTGTTCTGTGCTTGCCCCAAACGAATATAAAAATCGCCACGATAGAGTTGGGCAATATTTACATTGGGCAATGTGCAAACATTATGGAAAAGCTGTAAACAAACACTGGTATGAACATCATCCAGCACCGGTTACAGAAATAGAAGATGTAACCATTCTATGGGATTACACCATCTACACAGACAGAAAAATTGAAGCAAACAGGCCAGACATTATTGTTAAAAACCAGAAGGAGAAAACTTGTCTATTAATTGATATGGCTTGTCCAGCGGATTGTAACATAGCAATCAAGGAATTTGAAAAACTGTCAAAATATAAAGACCTGGAAATTGAAATAGAAAAAATGTGGAAATTGAAAACAAGAGTTGTGCCAGTGATAGTAGGTGCACTTGGAATGATAAAAAATGGAACAAAACAACACATTGAAAGAATCCCTGGAAACCCCAGCTTAAGAGATATACAAAAAATTGTCTTATTAAGTACAGCCCACACACTAAGGAAAACGTTATCTATGTAATGCTGGGGATGATAGGGAAGATAGAAAAACATGAAATGGAGTCATAACAACACGCCACTACCTACCTTAGGTCTCCCCGCAGACTTGGTTGGTAGTGAGACCAATGCAGAAATCGAAATATGATGAAAAATGACATAATAATAATAATGCTGTGTGTCTCGCTTTCTGTCGCAGCAATTGAGATGGAAACAGAAAGAGAGATAGAGAATTAAAAAGAAAGAGGGGAAGTCGTCGAATAAAAAGTTGCCCCGGAATTGCAACAGATATTTTGAAATTAAAATATTTCTTTAATTACAGAGAGAGAAACACAGAGAGAGAGAGAGAGAGAGAGAGAGAGAGAGAGAGAGAGAGAGCATGTTTTCTATCTATTTTCTATCTATCTATCTATCTAATTTGTTCACTTCTATGTGTCTATTTTTATTCATATCTATCTATATCTTATGCTCTACCTATTTATCTATCTGTAGAAGGAGAGAGAGACAGAGAAAGAGAGTGCGAGTGGGAGGGGGGATGCTCTTAGGTAAAGATAGCCGTTTCTAGTGAGGGGCTAAATCTAGTTTCATTACCTAATGTCCAGTCAGTTAGGTGCCATACGTGATACACTCTTGGGCGATCATGTCTCGAATGAAACATGGCTGACTGGATAAAAGATTATCCCGCAGTAGGTTGCCATTGCTTTCTGCAGTAGACTGGTTGCCAGCCAAGGCTGTAGAATCCAAGCTATCTTATTATTTAACCCATAACTGGAGGGAAGCGACGGATTAATACCTTTCCCGATTTATTTGTGCGTAAGTGAATGGGTAAATTTTTGTTTCATTCCCCGAATGCCTTTACCCCTTCAAATCTTTCCAAAATATCCTTAATTCCGTGCAAATGTATTTGCTGAAATCAAATCGATAATTGTTTATAGAAGAAACGTACCTTTTTATCATGTTATCAACCAGAAAAAAATTAGACTATATCTCACCCCTTACCACTCTTCTCATATCTGATTAACCGCTGACTGACTTGAGGCGTAGGATGCTGAAGTCGTTCTATTTACTCCATTTTTTTAGCAATTGCTCCGCTATCTGTTGAGTTTCGGAACTCATTTTCCGCGTATTAATAGCAAAATGGAAGTAAAAAAGGCGAAAAATCGGAAATCTACGCGTGAAGTCAGTCTGCAGTAAATAACATTTTCTAACCGTGGTTAGGGGGTGAGATATGGCTAAAGCTAATGCAAATCTCCTAGACAGCAACACATTGCACCTCCTCGGCCTCATTTTCCACTTGACCTGAAGTAGAACAACTACACTACCGGCCATAATTAATTATTAGACCACCCCGGGTTTTTTTTTTAAAGAAATTATGTATTTCATCTTATTTTTAGTATTTATTGCCAAGTGGATAATTCTAAGTGAAAATAGAATGGTTCTTTTGTTATTATTACTTTGCAAAATTTTACAAAACAAGGAAGCAAAGATGAACTCGTCCGAATCACCCTAAATTTCCTTCATTCTTTCATTGATGAAACTGCAATATAGGTAATTATTAAATATTTATAAATTCATTTGATGCACATGTTATTGTGCAGTATTAACAAGAAAACCATTCTATTTCAATTTACAATTATTCACTCGGCAATAAATACAAAAAATGTATAAAATACATCAATTTTAAAACACTGGGGTGGCCTAATAATTATGGACGGTAGTGTACAACGAATCCGTAGCTGCATCTATTGCTAGGAAGGTTGGGTCACCTCTTTGGGCCTCTTCAGAATCCATCTTGCACATTTATAAATCTACTATTTGTCCATGCATTGAATACTGTTGCCATATTTGGTCGGGTGCTCCTGCTATTCATCTCTAGGTTCTCAAAAGTCTAAAGTACAATCTGCAATCTAATCTGTCTTGACTTGACATATAACTTTCTCACCTATCTGATGTGGTTTCCGTCTGTATTTTTGCAAATATTTTTATGACAAATTTTTTGACAATCATTTTTCTCTGGAGCAGTTTAAGGTGGTACTAGATTGGTAGATCAATCCCACATTTCACCGTTGAATTAAATTAATGTAACTTCCTTTTCTACTCTAACAGGTACTTTTCTCACAATTCCCGCTAATGGACACCCCTTCCATTTACTTGCTTAAATGATAGCTTCTTGTTATTTTCTTCTTCTTTTTCTTCTTCTTCTTCTTCTTCTTCTTCTTCTTCTTCTTCTTTTTCTTCTACCGCGTCCTTTTAGGACGTAGGTGATCCAATCCCTTGTCGTTGTCAGCAATTTTCCTGTTTGTATATCACCGAACCCCGCTTCGCCATCCACTTTCTTTATCCAATCAAGTATATCTCGTGCTGATCTTCTCTCTCTCTCTTTTACTCTATCCGTCCTTTAAGTATTAGATTCTCCCAGCCCCTTTCCTCATTGTTTCAGAAACCTCAGCTGACTCTCCCTGATGCTAAGTATAATCATCTTTTTTGTTTGCATCCTCTCCAACACCTTGTCGTGGCTCATATGTTCAGTCCATGCTATCTTCATCATCCTTCTGTTGCTTCGAGTCTCCCCACATCCTTGAAAAGATCGTCTAGCATTCGCTGCCTTTTAGTTGGAGAAAAATCCCATAGCAGCCCAGTATTCTTTTCTTTGGTTCCAATGAGAACTTCTTGTCTCTCAGTACACTGTTTAGCTTTTGAAATGCGTCTTTAGCCATGTCAATGTGTCTTCGAATCTCAGTGTCATACTTTCCATCTTCCGTCAGAACACTTCTCTCTCATTCTGTTTGATTTTAGCATCTCTGACCTCTAGTTGGCATTTTGGGGTTCTCTTTTTTGCTGATGACCATGCATTCAGTTTTCTTGATGTTTTGCTTTAGTCCTTTCTTCTCGCTTTCCCTTGCTGTAGAATCTCCTGTATTTTTCTTGCCACATCTCAGAATAGCTTCGCTGTACAGGTTGAATACATCCGGTAAGAAGACACACCCTTGTCTTACATCCCTTTCTATTTTTATAGCTGCTGAATTGATTGATTGTCCGTATACAATTTTTATTGTCCTAATGTTTTTCCCAAATACGTCGACGTTGCCAAACATTCCTTTTTACCTGGCTTGGGAAGGGTTATGGAAATTGAGCATATCAGGCCTTCCGGTATATTACCATAAATCTAGATTTAATTTATTATTTTTGTGATTCTGTCTGGAATCGTCCAAAATATAAAAATAGTTTATAAATTTTTTTTTTGGGGGGGGGGGGCAGGTTTCTCAGATTAAAACAAGGACAAAAGTTGGTATAAACATATGTCCGAATATTCTTCGAGTTTATAGTTCATGTCAATGAGTATTGGTTTTTCCTTACTTATTATCAAACCTTCCATGATTTTTAGATAACTAGATATAAACTGATATATAGAGAGGTGGTTGATTTTCTAAGGACCGCTTAGATGTGGCACAAAGTATGGGGTACTTAGTCAGGATCGAACTCACTACTCAGTTGTAAGAGGTTCTAGAGAGAGACAAGCTTGTTGACCATTACACCCCGTTGAGGTGCCCAAGATAAATAGATAGATAAATAGATAGATAGATAAATAGATTTGAACAGACTCAGATATCGAGATAAAAAGATATATAGATAAGTATTCAGTCAGTTGAGTACCAT